>JAVCKZ010097967.1:0-11183 GCA_034780755.1 Lepetodrilus elevatus | reverse complement strand
TGTGTGTGTGTGTGTGTGTGTGTGTGTGTGTGTGTGTGTGTGTGTGTGTGTGTGTGTGTGTGTGTGTGTGTGATTGTCACCAGATTACCGAAACTCGATCGACGTAATCATATACTAGTACCACTCAGATCATCAGGACTTTGGCTTTCATGGAATATGTACTGTCTGTCATAACTATTCATATTAACACGTTTCCTATTAATACCCATGCCTTCCATACAAGTTTACATCACCAACATACAAACGTACTTTCTGATGTAACTTTGCACCGTAAACGTTGGTCTCCAACATACCTTTTTAGTTGGCTGCGTAATTCATAATTTCACGTAATTATCAACACGAAAGTGCGTTTGAAGTGGGTTTTAGTTGTGAAAAGAAATTCTCCATGTCCTAATAGTGTTCCACATTTACGGCCAATGCTATACATGTACAATAGGTCTATGAGTAATACACAGCGTGGGTAGACATATGAGCCAATTATTAGAGATATAAATGTACTTATTATAGTAATGCATAATGTGAATACAGACGGTTTAAAATACAGAAGGAATCTCTAGTTGTCCAACATTCAGTGTCAAACACGACAATTCTTGCTTAATTACCTCGAGCAAAACGTCGTGAATTTCACGTAAAAAGTAACTTCTTTGTAAATGGTATCGTTTCTCGAAGCACTCATATCTACTATGGTATCGTTTCTCGAAGCACTCATATCTACTATGAGACCATTATCGCTCTCGTAAGTGCACGATCACCACGTATTAAAGATGGCTACGAGAGTCAGTAATACTGTGTGGTCTCTTGGTATATACGAACGCTTTGAGAAACAATAACCTTATATTCCACTGTAGGACAGATTGTACACTACCACGTGACCAACAAAAACATGTGACGTAATGCGCATGAATCTTCCTGTTTGAAGTAAAATTGTGAAAACTAATGGTCTCTATTAGAGCATTCACCAGCAATGTGGTCGAAAAGGTGAGCTGCAAGCCATAGACTAGAAACGATCGTTTATCCAAGTCTATATGGGCAGCTTTATGGTGAAATAACATGGTATATGTCGAGCAAAACACTCCTGGATGCCGTGGGAAAGATATTGAATGTTAATATATATTCTGCTATCGTCGCCATGCCCTCATTCCAATCACACTTCCGTTCCGCAGAAAGGTCTTCGCGCAAAGAGAGTCGTAAATCATCGCTGTTGCTCTGCGAAAACGATAGTTCGTTCCCCCGAAGGATCGTAACATGAGATTGCAGACCGAACAGTTGATCAAAATATACGGTAACTTTTGTAAAACGATAGAAATATATGATTGACCATTATCGGAAGTCATAATTATGAATCGAAATCGTGTCATTGATATTAATGTGATGTCCCATGACAGTCTTGCCGTAACGGAAACTACATATTATAGAATTATTTGTGAAGTGAATATAATATATATTATATACAGATGAGAAGATTCCGTCCACTAAATGGATTGCTATATGATATTGTCATAAACTAGAGGTGATCAGTGATGTGATAAAACATGTTATATATATGCTATTATTAATGGTAAGGATAGCTTTGCGAAGCACCTCACTTTTAAACGAGTAACGGTTAAATTAATTTGTGTTACATTGATTAGGATTTCGGAAGATGTATTGAACTCGTAATGTATGCTTCAATAAAGATTAATATTAACAGTATACTGGTGAATGCACGTACATATATTATATATGTACCTCCATACTTGTACCCTTCACTTCCGCGTCCGGCCATTTTCATTATTTACAATATGGCCGCCAATGAGAGCAGTCTTAATTAGTCCCCTAGCATTTCACGCAAGTGTCTTAGTAGTAGTCTGGGGGTAAGTCGTGGTTTACGTAATTTCCTGTTATAATCATAGCCAGAATAGTCAGATGTGTTCTAACACCTTAACAGGTTCAGTCAGGATCCTGGCAGAACACTTTCACCTCGGGTGTTCTGGCCCCGAGATTACGAAACTTTTCTGAGTACGAGTTCGTACTCGACTCAGAATGTTGTTCATAAAACGTCATGTGACGTCATAGTTTGAGTACGTTTTTGTGCTCAGAAAGTTTCGTAATCTCGGGGCCTGGTGTATTTTTGAGCATCCACGTTAGTAGGTGTCCTGGCCTAGGACACCTAACAGGACACCCAACTTGTTTTGGAGTGAATAGTAAAAGTATGGCGTATGTCCCGATTTAGGCCCGGAATACATAGTCCGGCCCGTGTGTTAGACTCCCGTCTTTTCCTTGAAGACATTCTATCTCAGCTATTAGATCTATGTCTTTAGCTATACATTAATACCTCACCGAAACCGGAGTAACGAAGCGCCATTGATCGCGTTATAATGAAGAATCCACAGGTCAGTAGACTGATTCGGACTACGTCTATACAGTCTCAAGTTACCGTAATCTCAAAGTGGACATCCGATAGAAATTATAGGTCAATAATTTAAACTTTTCAAATGGAATTCCATCAGACGAAGCGCCTACAGTCGCAACACTTCGACTACTCGGCTCTAGAAACTATTCACCCCAATCCACAGACGGTGGAAATCGGAGTCCGTCTTTTAGATTTACCCCCGAAAATGGCACAATGCTGGTGGATTTCGATGAAACGTGTTCGTTACGTGTCTTGTTTAGGAATATCCTGTGGGGTTACTTGTACATTAATGACCAAATTGCTCGCTTGCACAGGCGCACATATAAAATGAAGATGTACAATCTTGGTGGCATGCTTTCATTTGATGTTATTGTACTTTTTGAAATTGGATTTCCAATTTGTAAATCCACATAGTGTAATGTTGATCAGTGACGGTAAATGGATTCCTATGGTAGAGAGAGAGAGAGAGATAGAGAGAGAGAGAGAGAGAGAGAGAGAGAGAGAGAGAGAGAGAGAGAGAGAATGTATACACGCTCCTTATTTCAATCTAATAAAAATGAAATATTATTTTTCGTTTCAGCTATTTTTAATTGAATATTTGCGGAAACGAACCAAGATTATTTAAATATTTGTTTGTATTACTGTTCACTGATTTATTCATCTAAAACATCCAAGTACCTATTATACTCGGGGAGAGGTACAGGCAATAGTTCAATACGTCGTAAACAGACTTCAGATGTCAGATAACATTCGGATCACTTCGTTCTGTTTTCTATCAGTCTTGATACAATTGTCTTTGGTTGACAATCACAATAGTCTTAGGCCAACGAGGAAGCGATCGGCGGATAAGTCATTGATTGCTGACTCTTAATATCTTCATCACTGCTGTCATTACTCTATGTCTGCTTCAGCATAACCGGGCCATACCTAGCGAAGGCAATCGGCAATCATCGTCTGGTCTCGTACGTGATGTGAAGTCTACGTTACTGCACCACTGACTCCGAAATGAGAGAATACGGCGAGACAGCTATCTATCCCAGGTCTGGTAATACTATTCTAGTAGGCATTGAATATAACTCTGGCTCAAACAAATCATATAAAGTATTCTTCATTTCCATATATGTATATGTAACAATAGTCACAAATGAGATTGAAAAACGATATTATTACTCGGGACCTGAGATTGCGAAACGTTTTGAGTACGATTCCATGCACAAGCTCAAATTTCTTACATGGCTTTGTGAATACAACTTTGAGTTGAGCTTGAACTCGTATTCAAAACGTTTCGTGATCTCGATGGATGAAGGCGAACATGTGTTGTAGAATTCACGTAGAATTTGTATTAAGAAGTGCTTTAGCCGCGATGTCACATAGTCGATGGTACAAGCATAGGCAGATCATCTATATAATTACGGTACTTGCGAATCCATCGTCTTCTGACCTTGATACGGGCATAGTGCAATGTATTCCTTGGAGCCAAAGGACCCGGGTTCAAATTCCGACGTGATCAGGATAGGTACTATATATGCATGCATATATATAAAGGTTTAAAAAATAAACAAAAATAGGTTCGTTTTGGAATTACAGAAGATAGTTGAAAGTAATTCTATTCAAGGTACAAACCCAGTTACCCCGTGATTAGTCAAGTTTAGCTCTAAATAACAATCCACAATCGTGGTTCTTAATAACATAATTACCTCAATTTAGTTCTATTTCAAGGTAAACAGTTTCATTATCATTTTCAGAATAGAAAATTGCTTCACTGTTCTCAGCCAATTGGTAGGAAAACTATTCCAGTCGGCCGTAATCTGTCATAGTTAGCGGTACACTGTGTGCGCATAGGTGCCGTACAGTCTAAAAATATAGGTAACCGTTTCTGGAGTGCGGACTCGAAGTCGAGACAGCCGCCTATAGGCTAACACCTAAACCACGGGGCGCTACATTATGTAAAACATTATTTGCTTTTGTTAGAGTTATCTGCCTTGAATGGAACTATTGTATATTGCCATTTAGTCTAGTAATGGTCAACTTCTGTATTGCGTTCATTGAATTCCTCTTGTATAGTGACTTCACGTGTTCTTTAAAACTCGGCACGGGATTCTTATCGATTGACACTTTCATTTTGGTAATTGCGGCACCAGCGTCTTATTCATGAATACTAAGAGGTTTGCTTTTTCCGAGAATTTCATGTGAAGGCATTGGGATGTACTTTTGTAAAATCTAAAAACCAAAAAATAAAAAATAAAAAATAAAAAACCCAAAGAAAGTAAATTAGTTACTCCCTCATAATGATTAAATATTTATGTTTAACTTGGAATAATGATTACTTTAAGCTCACTTCAGTTCCAATTTGCTAAGTATTCCGTATTTCGAAATTACACTAATTTTGTAGAAAAAGAAAATCTAAATGCGCTTGTTGAGTAGGACAGTGTACATTGGAAACATTACAGATTCAAGTGCCATTAAATTTTGCAATAGCTAAACGCCTTTGAATCGTGTATTTACGATGTTTTCAATTCACACCAAGCTTCGTCGAATCCATATATAAAAAAAGCCCTGTACGAACACATTTGGATGAACTTTTCTTTAGATTTCCACACGAACTGGACCCTTCGTAGATTAATTAATAGAAGATGATATCAGTTATATCGATAACTTCAGGAAAAAAACCACATATAACTGATTTCAATTCGATGAAAACTGGTTTATAATGCATGTATATGTAATGCTACTATATCTACTATAGCACTTATAATGCTTGTATATGCTTGTAATGCTTGTAATGCTTGTATATGTAGTGCTACTATATATACTATAGCACTTGTAATGCTTGTATATGTAGTGCTATTATATCTACTATAGCACTTGTAATGCTTGCATATGTAGTGCTACTATATCTACTATAGCACTTGTAATGCTTGCATATGTAGTGCTACTATATCTACTGTAGCACTTGTAATGCTTGTATATGTAGTGCTACTATATCTACGGTGTCTGTGCTACACCTTATAGACTCACATGCGTGTACGGCCACCAGCGAAGTCAATCCTTACAAGAACGATAATTACATTACCAAAAACATAAATAGTAATGAACTAATCTCAATTACCATGGTTTAGCCATATTTTTTTCAAAAAGTTAATTACTTTAACGAAATTAGACATTTAATGTCATGGATTTGTTTTAACATCACCGATATACATCTCTTAATGCAAACCCCATACAATCGCGATCACACATTACAGGTGTTGTTTTTCCCGCTTGTACGCAGAATCATGAACTACAAATGTAGCGTACATGACTGTATATTGTACCATAATAGTAAAATTGAGAAGGAACGTAAAGGCACGCTGATCCATGTGTTTGGGTAATAATAAGGTAGAGTCTTTAGAACGAATTCGAGCGTAGATTAGGCTTATAGATTATATTATTATTTCTTTATTATTATTATTATTATTATTAATGATAATATTATTGCTTTATTATTAATAGTATTGTTTTATTATTGTTAGTAATATTACTATTGGTGGTGGTGGTAGCAGCAGTGGTTAGTAGTAGTAGCAGCAGTACTATTAGTAGCAGTAGTAATAGTAATCGCAGTACTAATAGCAGTAGTAGTAGTAGTAGTAGTAGCAGTAGCAGTAATAGCAGTAATAGAAATAGTAGTAGTAGCAGTAGTAGTAGTAGTAGTAGAAGGAGTAGTAGTAGTAGTAGTAGCAGCAGTAGTAGTAGTAGTAGTAGTAGTAGTAGTAGTAGTAATAGCAATAGTAGTAGTAGCAGTAGCAGCAGTAGTAGTAGCAGCAGCAGTAGTAGTAGTAACAGCAGCAGCAGTAGTAGTAGCAGTAGTAGTAGTAGCAGCAGTAGTAGTAGTAGCAGCAGAAGTAGTAGTAGTTGTAGTATTAGTAGTAGCAGCAGTAGTAGTAGTAGTTGTAGTATTAGTAGTAGCAGCAGCAGCAGCAGTAGTAGTAGTAGTAGTAGTAGTAGTAGTAGTAGTAGTAGTAGTAGTAGTTGTAGGACTCATGTTCCAGCCCACCAGCAGTTAGTGCGTAGAAGACAGATAAATTGTATCTGTTTGAAGCTTACGCCACTGGATGATTTTGTTCTTGATTTGGTTAGTTCTTGTCCAACTCTCCGTTGATTAATATTCGCACGATTCTTCGTGAAAGCAGGTTGCCTATGGCTGAGGTTTGTGCAAATACAAAGCGCAATTAACTCCTTTAAAGTTGCTACATGCACGTCTGTTGGAAGTCCCTTTGAACGATGGTTACACAATTTTTAACAAATATCGCCATTTCGTGCCCGATGATTGAAGACTATTCATCTAGTTATACTGTCTCTGTGTCTCTCAGTGTCAGCACAGCCGTTGTAGTCACGCGCAGAGGTATACATTATCATCTGTAATATTGTTTAGTGTAAACGGACTGGGAATTAAAAAGTCCAAGATGACATAACGATTGATTGTCTTAGTTTGGATACATACAGTGTACATATACACAGACACAGACAACCATAGAAAGAACCACAGATAGAGACATACAGACTCAAACACAGACTCAGACACATACAGACAGACAGAGACATACAGACAGACACACACACACACACACACACACACACACACACACACACACACACACATACACACACATACAGACAGAGACAGACATACAGACATACATAGACACACACATACAGACAGAGACAGACATAGATACACACGAACACAGACACAACCACAGAACAGACATACAGACAGAGACAGACATAGATACACACGAACACAGACACAACCACAGAACAGACATAACCATAGCTAGACAGACACACATACATAGACACACACAGAAACACATATTCAGACACAGACACGGACACACACACACACACACACATTGGAACTGCTGATTTCGTGCCAATGCTGCGATAAAGCATTTAACGGGCTTCCGGTGATGTCATCCCAAATGAGAGTGCCAAACGTGACACGTGATACAGTTATAGGACTTCCACCGATGCCTCTATTGCCGCGGACGCCTTACATAAGAATACGTCACAGATTATAATTAATATTTGATTTCAAGTGGAGAGCATGAAGCTCTCGTATCCACTATTATACCATTTAGACTTTCAGGTCTACATATGGTCCTATCACACTATAGTTTCATGGAGGATATATATGTTTCATGAAATCATAACTTGGCTCCCAAATTCAACAGAACGATCGTACCATCTACGGTAGTCGTAAACGCTATTAGTGTATATGAGTTACGACTCGTAGCCCTACGACTGATCTGTACGGTGCCTTGATCACGAACCTTTTAGGAATACAATTTCACCCCAATGAAAAATGTAAGTAAAGTATGAAGTCGTAATCCAATTTGTTTCGTAAGCTTATGACCTGACCCTGAGATTACGAAACGTTTTTAGTACCATTTCATACTCAAAGTTTCGTCCACAAATCCCCATAAAAATGTTTGGCCCAGGACCCGTATTCTAGAAGTTCGTAAGTATAAGAATGTGCCTAACTGGTTTTCTGCTTATGTCAATTTTAAATAGATTTGTTTTGTTTTTCTGATTATGAAGTTCTAACGTTACGGAGTTTCTAGAATACCGGCACAGGGCCCGTATTCTAGTAAATTCGTAAGTCCTAAGAAGGTCATGTTCTAAGAATGTGCTTAACTGGTTTTCTGGTTATGTTACATTTTTAAGATATCTTTTCTCACCCGCCAAATGTAACAGACCCAGCAGACATGAAGAGGTCCGTCAAGGATGAAACGTCGTTGTCGCTCACTCTCATATGATGGTTAAAATATTTTAATAAAGTTGTAATTTTCTCACTAAGCTAAGAAGTTTCGATAATACGGGCCCAGTTTCATAGTCTCAGACTCCATAATGATGTTTCAAATTAAAAGTGATGGTGGGATCTTAAACGATTCTCCAAGTACAGTAGACCTCGCATATAACGGACTCATTGAGACCGGCTATTTCTGTCCGTTATACGCTAAGTCCGTTATACGCATATGCCGCAATTAGCGTTAGATGGGATCGGGACTTCAGATTCAGTCCGTTATATGCGAGGGTCCGGTTTATGCGAGGCCGGTATATGCGAGGTCTACTGTATTTACAGGTAGGAGGAAACCCTACTGAATACAGATACGTCAAAAATAATGGCCCGTTTCGCCGTGCCTTAAGCTATGTCCGGGAAGTTCCCACCGCGGTGCTGACGTGGGTTTGATTCTGGTATCAGTTTCCATACTACTTCTGTGCCTGGGCGGTGGCGACAGTACATTGCTGACGGGGCTGGAATACGTCGGCACCTCGGGCATATTTTGGTGATACTGATGGTCAACGTTACACGCGTAAAACGTCCTACCTCCCTGCCTCGAGATGTACGATATAGGACTGAGAGGAGTCTCCACCGTGTCGTAACACATGTGTCTGTTCTTAACGCCGGGCAGCTGGATGTCCATGGGCAGGCCTGTGGAGTTTGACGTCTCGCTGCTGTCTTGACGTTGAGTCAGATGCGTTTGCCAGTTGCTTTCTAGCGGAGCTATAGCTTGGAAAAGATTTGGTGGCAGGTTAGAGTTTCCGTCACTGCTGTACTGGCGAGCTGTTTGCTGAATTGGGGGGAGGCAATTTTTGGCTTTGGGGTTACCGGGGTCGAAGTGGAGGTTTTGGAAGACGTCAATGGAACGTCTCGCTCTTGGAGGCCTCCGAGTTTCACTGAATCTGCTCCTCCTGCCAACGTGGTGCTCTTCTGGTTCTTCGTGGATGATGCTGCTCTTCTCTCGCTTGCGAGATGGAGTAGTCCGAACTCTCCAGTTGTAATCCGACGCCCGTCGGTGTAGCTTCCCTGCTTGAGGACAGAATCGACAAAGCGATCGTTTCCTTCTTTCCCGGATGACGTGGGATTGGCTCCGAGGGCGTGTTGTGAAAGTGTCGTCTTGGTATTCACTCTGATCACTGAACGGATATGAACATGATTCGTACGGTTGCGAAAAGAACTCCGATGGGTGTCTGCAGTCGTCCATGGTGCAGTCGTTGTGAGGGCCTCTCACGTGCACGTGGAATATTGTACTGGACCGCCTCCGCTTCGGTGGGAGAATTTTGTTCTCGGAAATTAAGCTGCCTCTACGACTGCCCTTGTATTCGGTCGTGTCGCTTTCGCTTCCTGCAGTCTCGATGTTCAGATCCGTCGAGAACCTGACCTTTCTTAACATACACTCCGGCTGCGAATCGTCGTAATAATAATGATTGTTCTGCTCCATCTTTTTCCACATCCAATCCTCCATTGCCGTTCCTTGGTCGGAAAACAGAGAATAGTCCGATACTTTTCTCTCGTCTGTCAAGACATTGACCTGCGTGTTCGGGCGGTCATGTTCCTTGAGGGGAGGAATCTGCTGTCCGACGTTGTATATGATCGTGTTGTCCACGCTTATCCCGTTAGTGCCGGAGTTGGTTTTCGGCGTCACGCCTACTTGGCGTCGCGCTTGAAGACTCCGTAGCTGTTTGAAGACCTCATGGATGTTGTCGCGCTTCTGACTCAAGAACATTCCTTCGCCGATGGGAGATATGAGAAACAGAGCCACGATGCAGAAGAGGGTCATGGCATGATGGGTGTCTTTGTTTTCGGTGATTGCGGCAGACCACGATATGAACCCCAGAACCACGTACGGTAGCCAGGCCAGCATGACGATAGACACCAGCAGCGTCATAGAGAGGCTTATGGACCTTCCGGTCTTCCGGTGATGCTGGACGATCGTCATCCGACGCTGCATCTTCCCGCTGACGGTCTGACGTCGTTGGGCATTGCTCTCGGACTTCCGGTAATGCTTCTGGATGATTGCGTACAGCACGAAGGTGAGCAGCAGCGGGAAGATGTCGAAGGCTACGATGACGAACAGGCTGTACCAGCACTGAAGGGTCTGGTCGGGGATGCCGCTCGTGTCGTCGAGGGCCTGGACGTCGCTGTTGTCCAGGCAGTAGTGGTAGAGGGTGGCCTGTTTGGAACCGGACACGGCGGACAAGGAGATGAAGGCTTTCAGGACGACGCTGATGCCCAGGGGCAGTAGGCACAGACCCAGTGTGAGGACAGCTGACAGCTTGGTGACCAGGACGTCCGCGTTACCTTTGCAGAGACAAACCCGGAGGCGAGTGACAGCCAGAGCTAACTGGCCCAGTGGATAGAAATCCACCACTAGGTGTTGAAGCAGCACTGAAATGATGATTAATAAACATTTTAAAATTTCATTTTTATTTTTATATCAAATTATTGCCTGAAGATATCATACTATAGTTTTATGTAGCCTATATTGATAGTATTTGTATATGTATACTAGTATTATATATGTATACTATTACGCATAAGTTACATTTAGGATTTAGCGTAAAAAAATTACTAGAATATCATCGTATTATTATCTATTATTATTATTAACAGTCGTAGAGTAGTAAATTACAAACGAATGCAAAACACTACCGGCAACTGGAATGTGAAACACCTGACTGATTAAAGAAACGATTAGATTATACTAGTAACTTAACAAGTATGTATGTAGTGTTTAGAACAGTGTGAAATACACACAAACAGACAGGCAGACAAACTGTGGATGTATTAACGCCTCACTCATAGATTAATAACTGTAAGTACTGTGCAAATCAAATCCATGTCGTCTACTGTCTACGACCAGGTGCCCGTTGCACGACGCTCTTGTAGCCTACAATTATTGTAACGTCAACGCTTTCTATTGTGGCGGGAGCCCAGTTACAACTATTGTAGCGCTACAAGAGCGTC
>JAVCKZ010097956.1:0-11184 GCA_034780755.1 Lepetodrilus elevatus | reverse complement strand
GGCTACTTTTCCTCGCGCTTTATATAAAGCACTAGTTCGTTCCCCTGTAGCTATAGGGTGCCAGAATAAATAGCAAACTCGTAAACGGGGCATCTTATAGCTACAGTTCTGCAGCTACGATTATGGGTGATTGCAATTCTTCGCTGTTAACTCAACTTCTAATCCAATGAAAATTATTGTTCCTAACAGCTTTTGTAACATACTGAAAACAATTGATTTTGACAACATGGCTGCCTTACCTAATTTGTTAAACAAACAGTTGGTCTACTAGCATCTTACTATTAGCATCTCTTAGTTCTTTCATCGTCCGGTTATCTGAACAAATATTCTACTTATTTTGTCTATTTGGTTCCCGGATATTGACCAATTTTTTTTGGTTATCGGAGTCATTTTATAAAGGAAAATATTTGTTCCCAGTAAAAACTGTCCGGATAGCGAGGGAACCAGTTATCTGACGTCTAGATATACAGGGGTCGACTGTATACCCCTGATGAACTACAATGTATATCTATTTACCTTCAAATAATATGTTTTATATTCATTGCACTGTATATCAATAAATTAATACTGGGCAGGTATTCATAACGGGGCTAAGTCAGTTTTTGCTATATATTTGGTCATCAAAAACTGACTTAAGCCCCTTTATGAATACCGGCCCTGGTGATATTAACTGGTCACAAGCCGTGATATAAGTGAAAGAATTTTGAAAGTGCCTCTAAATCCAATGAAAATAAAAATAACAATAAGAAAAGCAGCATAGAAATCAAACCACAGCTACCTCTTATTATTATTTTATGTCACAGCGGGAATCTTTCACCTATACGTGACTATTATGAATATGAAAGAACCAATTAATTACTTTCTTAAATACGATTGGTTCAACTTTTTACTTCTTGGTGGTGATTGGTTCAACTTTCATATTCCACAGTGCATCCAACTGGAGTGGTGTAAATCTGTTTCAACCAACGTAGATACGGTCCACTGTCCTATATGCAGAGATCAAGTTCTAGTATGTTTTGAAAGAGTAAGTACTAATTATTGGTTTAGAGCGGTCTAGAGCAGGCCCCGAGATTACGAAACATTTTCCATACTCTACTCAGTACTCTACTCAAGGCACTGTTCATAAAACGTCATGTGACATCACAGGAGTACGTTTTTTCACACCCTAAGTATATGAACATGACCATATTTGTTTAAATCGGAATTTTCAAATTGTTCGAACATAGTTCTTTTTTCAAAGAAAAAAAAACCATTAAAAAAAATCCTTGAAAATATAGTAATATCGTTTAATTTTTGGACACAGGCACACAAATTGTCCCAAAATATTCGAACACTGATCATTTTCAATTTTCATATTTTTCTAATAATTCAAACGGCCCCAAATTTAATTATTTTCTCCTGTTTAATTAGAGTAATTACGGTAGTTGATCTTGGTTTTGATAAATGTTCAACCCCACAAATAGGTTTACATTTAGAATTTGTTAAATAATATTTCCAGGGCAATTGATGAATACTTTTGGCATGCTTCCTACTAATGTAGTGCAGTCTATTAGGATATATTAATGTAATTTTGGAAATCACTGGTTTATAAAGGGTTAGATTTATGGAGAGATTTTATATTATTTGTTTTGGTGTATGTAGAAACAAAATATATTCTGAATTATGTCTTTTTTAAGGATTCAGTGAAAAGCAGCCAATCTCTTGAATTTGCCAGGAAAATGAAACTAGTGCCTCAAATCCCTTCCAACATGACGCCGACTACTTCTGAACCGATCAACTGCAACAACGTCTTAGCCAGCCATATTTCAGAGAGGACGACGCCCAACGAAACCTTCCAAAACATCCCTCTAACCAACACCATCGTCGACATACAACAGCTGGGCTCCGACATGACCTTTGCGACCCCCGACCTGCCCGTTGACCTCACAGACAAGTCGTGGCCGATGGATCTCATGAACATCCATACCATGCTGGAAAAGAAGGGAGGCGGGGTGGACGACCTGACCCCACACATCGGCGCCGGGACGATGTTCACGGACACGACAGACAGCGACATTGGGAGTGTCCAGGACATCTTGAAAATCGTCAACATGCCCGGAGACTCGCTCCTCGACGACTGCAGTCTCAACGCGTTCTTCTCCAACGAGGATCACCCTCCTCCTCCCACTCTTCCTCTTCCTCCTCTTCCTCGGACCCGCGAAAGTCTCAGGAACGCTGCCATATCGGTTTCCGAGTTTTCCGACTTCTCAGAGTTCTTCCACAATCCGTCGATGTCGGCACCCAACGACTGGGCTGCGTTCTCTGCCTGCCACGGACGAGGAATCCCAGGATCGGAGGTTCCCATAAAAGATCAGCAGAACAACTTCGTGAGTTCTTACACGCCCAGAGGTCGGAGACTCAAGCGTGGGTCGGGAAGCAAGCCCAGACGACAATCCGGTGCCATGACCCGGAGGAGATACGCAGGCAGGGGATACCGGAGGACAATTCTATCGCCGGCCGCACGGCTGGACGGACTGTACCTGGAAACGTGCTCGGCTGTTGCCGCAATTCAAGAAGGAGACTGTCCCGAACGGACGGTTACCGAAAGGCTGGCTTCGGTCAAGGAAAACCTCCACGATCGCTTCTATCCGAAAACGACCAAGAAGCACCAGCAGCCAGGAAAGCCGGACAAGAAGAACGCCAGGATACTGATGGAACCCGTTAACGCTGTTGCCGACTTGCAGATGGTGAAGATAATGTCGAATATTCAGATTGCTGCCAAGCCCGAGGAGGTTCCGGACGACCAGGAGTGTGTGGATAAACACAACTACGGATACGTTACCAATTCCATGTTATCCGATGGTAACGAGATCACAAATCTGTACGTGGTTCCGAAGACCTGGCTGAACTGCGACGACAATGCGAACGGAACAGAGCCGGAAGTTCCACATCCGTCGGAAATCTCCACACAGGGTCATCCTGACATGGGGATGTCTTCGGCCACAGAAAAATCGAACATGGCGAAGCTTCCCACTACTGGATCGATGGTACAATATTTCCCAAAGAACTTCTTGGATAAGACTGGTTCACCTGAAAGTAAGTGCATGCATGCATGCCCGTGCACACAAGCACACACGCGTCGGGGCTCCAGACTAACAGTTTGAGTTACTTGCCCACAGGGCAATTTGCAAAGGCACCAGAGGTGCAATATGTTAAAGAATTGGTTGTCCGCACTGAAATGTTACTTGCCCCTGTACGTCGGGCATTTGTTAGTCTTGAGTCCTGAGCATGTATGCACACCCACCCACGTCCATGCATATGCACAGACACACACACACACACACACACACTGTCACTGATTCCGTTCACATTACAAACATTCTTAATCACAATTTTATGTCTGTTGTCCAATGTTGGATTCCAAATTTTAACCTCAACATCATTTTGTTACTGTTCCAGAATCACAAGAAGATCGTCAAGATCAGACATCGATTAATGACAACCTGAGAAAAGACAAAGATCCCTTGCTTACGCTGGCCCTGGCAGACGGTGGGGATTCAAATACCGATTCCAGTGGATTCATTGATGCTACATTGCCGCTGAACGGTGATAACTGCGACTCGCAAACCATTGGTGTTCAAAGCATGCTGGACCTATCCACAATCGCCGTGGATGGTGGATCAAACGAAAAGAGCTGTCATACTGCAAATGGAGACCAGCATGTTGACAATTCTCTGCTGAGCTGCTCCGCGCTGTTCAGTTCTACAGAATCCATGAAAGCCGAGGACCTGCAAGAGTGGTATAAACCCAGCGAGACCAGCGAGCATCCGTTTGATGTGACAGCTTTTTTCGGACTGGACGACGGTTTGCCAGATAAGATGGGAGAAAACGGGAGCTTGTACAGAAGTTCTGCCGTGGTGTCGCCACTGTTCCGTGGAATGGGACCTCGAGGCCATGCTATGAACAGAATACACCAGGACAATATGGTCGGGGAAATGTTCGAAACCAAGGACAATAATTGCCATCCGAGCAGTACTTTGAATAAAGGTTGGTCAGCTTCGCCACCATACATGGGACGCCGACGGCGAGGTTCTAAAACTCAATCAGTTCACAGCTTAAGTAAAGATGACGAATGTCCTCCGAAATTTAAGATAAAGGGACGACCTCGTAGAAACGCAACTTCGGCATCGACAAACAACATGCAGAGTGTTTGGATAACATCGCACGTCAACCAAAATGGATCTCAATACGATAAATCTAAATCCACTGAAGCAAAATTAGCAGAACACGATGAGAACTTGGTTACCGACATGTTGATTCAGATAAAGGAACTGGACGCGCGCGGTATCATTAAACCAGACATCCGCCTCATGTCGACCGAGATTTATAAACTTGTTAAACTCAGCAAGAGACGGATCGATAAGAGCATTCTTCAGATGATTAAAAATCAAGTTTCTACGGTGGTTTCTTGCGCCAAATCGATGCATTGCTTGGACAATTGCCAGACGGACATGGTGCCAGACATGAAAGAAAACCTACACATGCAAAAACAGATGCTGCGGTTGATTGTCTCGCGTGGAGTAGCATTCATCATTGAGCTGATCTCGGTGTGCGAGCTGCAAGTCGACGCGGAACAGCAAACTTCTCCAGTCGTCGATCAACGCAGCAATGGTCGCACTGCCGACGTCGTCACGGATACCGTCAAACAATCCCCCAAAAGTTGCGCTCCGCGCTCGTTTCATCTCACGGAACAGATGGTAAAGTGCAGCATGCTGGATGAGAGCAAGACGAGCGACGCGTGCAGCGCCACCACCGACACGTGTTCCAGCGACGTCAGTCTCGTGACGACCCCACCCGTTGTCGAAACGAGCAAGGAAAAGCCTGCCAGCAGTTCCGTCGCCGGTGACAAGACGACGACAGTCAAATCGAACATTACCACAAACGTGGACATTGGAACCATGTGCTCCCTGTCACCATTCTCTGAAGAAACGGAGCCCAGTCACGATGAAGATTGTTCTCGGGAAAACCAAAAAGGTTCACCAAGACGCGACGAGTCTGATCCTGATTATAACGATGGTACGTATAACGTAGCTATAGTAGAGAGTGAGTCGGGGTGGTTGTTGTGTTTGAGCAGTTTTCAATATTCAGGAATATTGTGGTCGCGTATGGGTGAAATATTCCCACTGCAACGTAAAACACTAATTCAATGCAATTTGTTTACAGTGAGATGTAAATCTGTGATTTCCTGCGATACTGCAAGATTGAGACACAGAGTCATTGAGTTATGCATATTAATTAAATAATCTTACAGTAATATCCAGGAAGGGTTATTTAGATGTGTTGAATCCCAACCTTGTACTAGTCAAGTGTAGTCACAGCACATTTGTTTGGTTGATTTGGGGTTTAACTCTCTGCCTGCTGGATTAGGTACACAGCTCAGTAGGGCATCGTTTCTCAAAGCTCTCATAAATCCACAGTGAGACCATAGCACTCTCGTAAGTGCACGATCCCGACACATAAGCTATGAGAGTCCTTATGGTCTCATGGTAGATTATCTAAGATACGAGAGCTTTGAGAAATGATAGCCCAGGGCATATCTGGTTGCCTTTAGCATTGGGAGGGTTAAAAGCCACTTTCAAGATTTGTTTCAGTTACAATTTGAATCTTTGCAGGCGAGGAAAGTAGCTGTGACGAAGGCGACAGTGACGACCAATCAAATGTACAGGAAAGCGTACTTCGTCGTCAACATCCGCGTGGAAGCAAGAGAACTCAGAACGACGCTACTGAGGACGGGTCGAATCATGTCCTCCCTGTGAGAACGGGTGAGATTTTCAAATGGCAACCGTTTTGCTAAAGAAAAGCATTGACCTGCAATGCATTTACAACACACTCACTATATATACTGTACATTTATGCTATGATACACACACACAGCAAAAATACTACGAGATTCATTCACTGTCCAGTCATATTACTATAATAGATTTGGCCTGAATTATTATACCATGTGAATAACATAACGGGAAAGATATTTTCATTTTCAGAGGCATCAACAACGCCAAAGAAACGGAGGACGCGGAGTGATACCAGTGCGTCCCAGCTTCCAGACACACCTCGGAATTTAAGGATTAAAACACCCACGAAAGTAACCCGTGGCAGGAAAAAGATCGTCAAGAAGAAAGACATCTATGCATCCTCCTCTGAGGAAATCATCCCGGTTCGCATCAAAAGAGGTTTCCAGTACACCGAGGTTAGAAGTCCTGTTTCTATAGGTCATAAGTCTTTGTTAGAACAAAAGATTTAAGTTTCACTTTCAGTTATAAATTTTCATTAGAATATAAAGTGAGTTATAATCTTTAAAGGCATAATATCACAGATTTGTATGGTTGTTTTGGACTAGTTCTTAGCTATAACTGCACAGTACATTCACTTGATATACATAAAATCATGTTTTGTACTTCCAAAAAGCTTTCCACCGCTGTGTGGTTGACGAATCTCCACTGCAACCCCCAAAAGACAACCTGAATATGGTCTATATGTTTTTGCTTCATTATATATCATGCAAGGGGGACATAACTCCAATGTTCGCTTGCAGATTCCTTCATAGATCAGTTGATGCATCAAAGACAAGATAAATAGCGGAATGTTCCCTTTATTCATATAAAATATTCATATTACTATCGAGTACTGGGGACCAAGTACATCAGTAAATAACAACTTTTGGGTGGATAAATCAAGTGTAATTAGTCTCAGATCGAAATTTGTTTGTTCATTATACAGGTCTATCAACTGTGATATTATGCCTTTAAAAGTAATGAGATATTTTTAACAAATTAATTAACCAGGCAAGAGATTGCAAAACCTTTTGACTACAATTTCATCCTCGTGCAAATTATATGGGGATTTTGTAATCTCAAGGACAGTTTTTCTCATGGTCTCATTAGAATTTTGTTTTTAATTACGGTACATTTTGGGGTTCATGGTACTGATGCACTTATAATTTCTGTAGTCCTAGAATGTTTTCACATGATAAATTACAATCTGAAGCTATTTGGGGAAGTCCCAGTAAATCCTCTGTTTATATGTATACAAATGAATCTGAAATAATCTTGTACAGTATATATGACGTGTGCTATGCGTTGTATTTTCAGGAATGCTTCAAAGTGTTTAACACTGTGTACAACCACAAACTGAGTGGAGAATTCTGTAAGGAGATCAAATCCAGTGCCGTCCCCGGCTACTACAAGGTGATAAAGCGAGCGATGTGGCTTGATCTCATTGCACACAAACTGAGGCTCTCGCGCTACGAACAACTCGAGGACTTTGTTGCGGACATGAGGCTAGTCTTCAGCAACAGTCATCTGTTCAATAGGGTTTGTACCATATCTCCCTTCATCATGTTTAGCGTTATAAACTAACTTTAAAACTTATTAGCCGAATAGTGATACAAATAACAAATGTTATGAATTTCCCGCTAGCCCTTACGATACCTTTAGCATTGGCTAGCGGGCTAATGTTATTTCAATCTCTGCATGTTTATAGCTCACTTGTATTGGTTGTTGTATTATTTTTATGGCTTTAATAAAAATTGTACCATAATACTAATAGTAAAATGTCCTCGATTTTGATTGGTCGAAATGTTTTCAAAAGTGTTGGTTAATCGCATTAAAAACACCCCAGCGATATAATGATCATCAAATTATATATCTATTGCTGTATAGGGAACCTCCAGTTTCCTCTAACAAGAGGAGAGTTAAGTTAAATGTGTTTTCCCCAGGGAGTTGAGAAGGTGAAACGAGCGCACATTGCAGCACTATGAGCAAGTTTTTAAGCATGGACTTTGAGTAAGATAAATATGCACGTTATTATTATTATAAATTACGGCATAGCAGTAATTGTACAATTTGTCGTATTTACAGGTAGGGACTGATGTCTACGAGGCTGGCATCATTTGCGAGAAACTGTTTGAGGAGACTCTATCTGAACAATTCCTAGATAAAAACTTATAGAATGGTAGGTTTGCTATCATTTGAAATGCAAGTATGGGATATATACAGAATGTTGTGCATGTGTCTTTGGATATCACACATCAAAATAAAAGTAACAATTTCAAGATTCTTGTGGTGAATTTTGTCAATAAATTTATTTGTTTGATATCCAATGACACAAGAGTAAAATGTTATTCATCAGTCAATATTCATCCTATTAAAATCATTTAAAAAGTTTTCTAAAGGTTTTTCTGTAGAGTCAAGTAAAATTGAACATGATTGCCTTTAATTTGTTTACACTTTGTAACAGTACTCAATTTCGTAGCTGGCTCTGAGATTATGAAACTTTTCTGAGTACGATTCCATGCTCAACTCAGAGTTTTGTTCATAAAACATCATGTAAATTCTGAGTTTGAGCATGAAATCGTACTCAGAGAGTTTTGTAATCTCTGGGCCTGACTCTGATATTACAAAGCATTTTTTTGAATATGCATACGATTGCATGCTCAACTCAAAGTTTTGTTAACAAATCACCATTTAAAATTTAAGTTTGAGCATGAAATCGTACTCAAAAAGTTTTGTAATCTCAGCGCCTGGTCACATGGTTACAAAACCTTTTTGAACACCATTCATTCATGAGATTAATATGTTCTAACATCTTTACAGATTTCTTGAGGCTGTGGTACGGTGTCCATCAAATTTATCGAAGTTAGCAACAATTGCATAAATGGGACTCTTTTGAGGCTTACATCTACGATGATCTATACACATACAAGTATACCTGTTCATCACCACACAATAAGATGACCCGATATACGTTAATCAAGTTCATAAATGTCTTTCATGAAGAATTATAATTATATGTTGAATTCAGCGCGCTGTACAAGTTTCATATTTCAAAAGATTTACCAATTAAAGTTATAACTGGGAGACCTTCCACATCATTCAATTTACTATAATCTTATATATATACATATATATAGTGTCTACCCAACTTTATCAATTGCATTTAATGCCTTAAGCCTACAGTTTAGAGGTTTAAAATATTATCCATAGTTTATTTATACCGTTTTCGCTGTTGTATCATGTATAAATAACGTACCACGTCTATTCACTCTATCATAAGAATCGAGTTTGAAACTTGATCGATAAAGCTACAAAGATCGACATGTAGATGTCGCTAAATATAAAATTTAATATTTTACTGAAGCATTCTTGTTCTAATCAAATTACTGCTTAGAAACTATAAATTTGCTACTGCTATTTTCAGTTAACCAACAGCAAAAGATGTGCGATTGAAGTGTTTGTTCAGATAGCCATTTGAATCATGGACTTTTGATAAATCCTGTTAGGCCCTAGTTGTTTGATTACTTGGGTTACAGATTTGCCAACCCAATCTTTTTCCACTTTGGAAAATAGAATGTTTTTGTTTATTATATTCCACCAACTAGTCTTTAGAAAATTATGATAAATAAAATTATAATGATTTATATAATTATAATAAATGGTGAAGGAACAAGTCGTATGACCATCACTGAACATAAACAAAGACAAGCAGGCAAAAATACTGACTTGCCAAAATATCTAATTTATCTATATTTTAGTCTGCCCAACCAAAATGATAACAGAAAAATCTGTAAACCAGGGAATCAAATAACTATGGCCTTAATTAACTGTCTCCCTGCTGGATTAGACAGCTACTGCTCTTTAGGGCAACAACTGTTGCCTTCAGTATGGAGAGGGTTAATATATATGACGGGTCCATGTCTGTGTATGGTGTAGAGCAAATTAATCTGAAATTAAACATTCTACAATGTCCAGTATAATTGCAACAATTAACCAGCCTCAACACTTGGGGGAAATCATTTTTGAGATCACTAAGAAAAGAATTCTACAACCGTAAGTCGTTAGATCTTGGTGTTCGAAGAGTAATAGAAACCAACAAAGATATAATTTAAATTATATTGCCACATGAAAAGCATTGAGTTGCGGTAGATTCATTGAAAAAATATATAAATGCATTGTCTTGTTATGTATACTGTAGGCCTACTATTACTTTGTTTATGAAATTTTGAATTACTGTATATACTGCGCCTTAGATTTGTGATGTATTGCTCTACAATCGTAACTTGATGTAACTTAATTTGTTCACACATTGCTAAGCATCATGAGAGGTCAAGTAGGTATATTAATTGTGTTAAGCCTTGAATGAGATAGGTCAATGATATATGTCATTATGCTTGAGTCATATGGCCGTTTCAGACCTCCTGTAATTTTTTGTTTATTTATGAATAAAATGTTCGATGCTGCAGTTCTCGTATTTATTCAATTTATTAGGATGGTGGCAAATAATTGGTTGTATTACAAGTCCGAAAACTGAATGTCATGAGTTTGAGCAACAGGTTGGTTTTTTTTAAAGTTGGTTTCAAGATTCTTTCACTTATGTCACCGGCTTGTCAGTTTAGATTTAAATGTGTTTCTTCTGAAACATTTATAACAGAATTATTGATTAATTTTTGTGTGTTTTTTTATTTGGGATTTAGAACTGATTTCAAGAATCGTTTACTTACTGGTATATCACGGTTTGTCAATTTAGGGCAGGAGGAAATCTGCAACATCCATAGCGCTAAAGGTTGCAGTAAACATGCAAACATACATAGGCTAGTACTGACCAAGGATGATGACTACATTGCCATGGAACAGACAGTGCATTTTGGTATGCTTAAGTTAGCATGACTGTCATTTCAACCATGCTGCTTGTAGACAATTCCATACTTCATCCCTCATAAACAATAATAAGTTCAGTTCAGTTCCTATGGAATAGTTTAGTTTATTACATGGCACTGAAACATTAAATTTCCTAATACATACACAACATGAACTATAGCTCGGCAACTTGGGTTTCACAGGACCATCTAGTTTTATGGATTATTTAATCAGATTGATGCAAGTACTCTATGAACTCTATGCAATTTGTATTTGAAGAATCTCTTAATAAATATGAGACCAGCTATGCCATTGTTGACAGCTGTTCATGAATACAACTTCACAGGGGGGTCTCGCCTGAACAAATACTGCATTCAATGAACAGATCATGATCGACATATTAAAACCTGGTACTGGTAGTGGTAATATAATTAATAGTAGAGCGGCTAAGAGACAAAATTGTTCATTTTTTCATAAAGTCATGAAATTTGGTGTATAGCTAGATTTTAAT
>JAVCKZ010097934.1:0-10000 GCA_034780755.1 Lepetodrilus elevatus | reverse complement strand
AAGAAGATCAGATCGTCAAGGTAAGGATTGAAGGAAGGATGGATGGAGAGGTGATGACAGACGATGAAGGGTCTGTGTGTTAGTATTGAGAGCCGCTGGTGTTCACTGTCTACAGGTGTTCAGATGTGCTGGAATCATCAGAGCTCCTTCTGTTTCAGTCCTATTTCAATGGAATCGGAGTGGCTCCAATTGTACATTTTACACATTATTGTATTATGATGCAAACCCATCTTGTACTATAGAACTGATATTGAAAACTTCATTTTCATTAGAAAACTGATATTGAAAACTTCATTTTTATTAGAAAACTGATATTGAAAACCTAATGTTCATTATATTTTCATTATATTTTCATTACATTTTCATTAATTAGATTTTCACTAGATTTCCATTACATTGTCATTACATTTCCATTAAATTTTCATTACATTTTCATTACATTTTCATTACATTTTCAAATGGTTTTCATTTTCATTTATCAAATTATGTAAGTAAATCCTTTACGAATTCCAAAATCTCATCTGTCATATTATTGTAGGATGCAACAATGTATGGCAGATACAATCCTATTTATTATTTTCTAAGGTATCTCGTCTTACATAGAAATATAAGATGTATATAACATTATTGCATAATTATATGCTCATTATTAGGCATTGTGCTTAGTAATTAAATTAAATTAATGCTTGAAATGTGTTAGAAATTCAATGCACTATGTGCAATGCACATTTTACGATCAGTTAATCTTTCAGCCTTTATGCACTCTTGTATGATTTCCGTTAAATTAATTAACTTACGATATACACTGTATATATTGATGAGAATTGTGGTTGATGATATTTCATAAATGACATTTTTATGAATGTCATAATCTATACTCAGAGGATGTTTATGAAGTGGTTTGTCATTAATGTGTTTGTGGAGTACTCAGATGTGTAATTGTGGAATATACACAGACATGTTTGTGGAATATTAATGTAATAATGAATAATGTGAACATATATATTGCTCCAAATCCATACTCGAAAGCATGAACATAGTGTTACATTAGTATCCAGGTCAGTGGATCTATGTGCACTCAATTTCCTTCTCAACTCCTTGGGGAGTATATAGGGGTCCCGTATACAGGTGTATGTTTGTGGAATGCTGATTATGTTTCTTGAGTATTCATAGTATGTTTGTGGAATAGTCAGAGATATGTTTGTGGAGTGATCATGGTATGTTTGTGAAATACTCAGAGATGTGTTTGTGGAGTGCTCATGGTATGTTTGTGGAATAGTCAGAGATATGTTTGTTGAATAGTCAGAGATATGTTTGTGGATTGCTCACAGTATGTTTGTGGAATAGTCAGAGATATATTTGTAGAGTACTCATGGTATGTTTGTGAAATACTCTGAGATATGTTTGTGGAGTGATCATAGGATGTTTGTGGAATAGTCAGAGATATGTTTGTGGAATACTCACAGTATTTTTGTGGAATACTCAGAGATATGTTTGTGGAGTTATCATGGTATGCTCACAGTATGTTTGTGGAATAGTCAGATATATGTTTGTGGTGTGCTCACAGTATGTCTGTGGAATAGTAATAGATATGTTTGTGGAGTGCTCATGGTATGTTTGTGGAATATTTATATGTAGATTTGTGGAATAATCAGAGATATGTTTGTGGAATGCTCAAATGTCTGTGCAGTATACAGGAGCTATTATTGTATCATTTCAATGTGATCACGGTAACATTATTATATGTGTTGTACTTTAACCCCTTAACCCACTAATCACACCACTATATTGGTATCAGTGACATAGGTCATTGCTAATTATATCCATACCTATTTCATACCCATTGGTTTCTGGATTTCTGAGTCCATTATCCATGTAAGCATAACTAGGTCAGTTGTATTAAGCTCACTCAATGGTAAGCGAATTAATATATTGACAGCTGTCAATTGAGTCCCAAGTTTCGGGCCAGATAAGGTACTGGAGACTTTTCCGCTCGGTCGCGGAATTCATGCTCCTTTCCGTCTCGGTGAGCTGAAAATATGCTACGTGTTATGTGATCACGCAGACGAATAGCCATACCCATGTCCTTCTCTGGTTTGGCCAATGGATTGGAGAGATATGGAGTAATACGATCAACTTTCCATCACTATATTGCATGGAGATAACCCATAGCTGGATATTAGTGCATAAATATTAACTTTCGCAAAAAAGAAAATTTAACATGAAAGGATGTTCGCGTTCATCCTGTACAAAGCGTAAAAGTCTTGCGGAGATTTTTTGAGCTTTATTGAGTTTTATAGGACGTTGTATGAGCAGAATTGCGGCTCAAATCAATTTTCCTATGCAGTAATACGCACTTGATAGCAATTCATAGCTATGAATGTAGTTTTTCTCATCTCCGAAGTCGGTATCATTTTAAGGCAGTACAATGAGTCGAAATGTCATAAATCGTTTATTTCAAAGATTGAAATGTCAGTGGATTTGTCTTTACCAACTGGTCTTTCATCACTGCTTATTTCAAAAATTTCATGTCTGGAATTAATTTTTTAAAGGATCTATGTATAAATATTGGTTTTGGATATGAGAATGTGTTCTATTATACTTTCTCTTTGATCTATTGAAGTTCTATGATTGACATACAGTAGATGATTGTCTATTCTCATTATGATTGGTGTTGATTTCTATTTAATAACCTTTTTGTTGATTGTTTTGGATATAATGTAGGCTACCCAAGTGGCAAGCATAATTAAAATGTGACGCCTATTTCCATTTATATATTTTTTTTATATCAGGATTGTGTAAAAGATCTAACTTCTGATGATGTCAGTCTTTTACTGATGAAACATTGAATGATTTGATAGTTTTTGAAGATTTTATACATTTCTTCATTTATATTTTATGAATGACATAGCTTTAAATAAATCAAATTATTTATTTATTTTCCAATATTTTATTTTCAATATATTTGCATTTATATTTTATGAATGACATAGCTTTAAATGATTTTTTTTTTAATTTCCCAGTATTTTATTTTCAATATTTTTTTATTTTACCATCACCAGTTCATAATATAAATACCTGCATATATATTCGGACATCCTTCCGATGAGAGAACCAGTTTCATTCATTAACGACCGCAACTGCTAGTAATTGACGTAGATGGAAACGCTGTGGTTTAACGAGACCTAAAACCCTTGGGATTCAATGCTTAGTTAGCTGGTAATGAGAAGGAATTCAGGGGATTAGTGTGACACTACTATGGTCTCTGTTGACAGCAATTGATAGACTGGACACTACCAAATAATTAACCCTTTCACAAATACCAACTTGGTCATCGTGGTCAAAATCCTTGAATCATAACCAGCTTTATAATTATGAGTTTATTTCATATTTCTAAATATTATTATTTTTTATTTAATTCCTTTTACTTTTAATCACATAATCTAGTTTTTCATGTTATCATATTCAGTAATTTTTTAGTTAATAATGTCAAGATTGTATGGCATGGACATAAGTGGTTAAAGGATGCTTCTGTTACTAGTCTTATATTTCGTCTTTTACATTACCGCATTTAGGGGTAATAATGTCAATAGTGTGCCATGTGAACATAAAGGGTTAAAGGATGCTACTGTTAATAATCTATGTATTTTTTTTCTGTGGAATTTTATACATGTAATCAGTGAGTGAGTGAGTGAATATGGAGTTTAACGTCGCTGCGGGAATCTCTCACCCATTTGCGACGAACATGTAATCAGTTGTATGTTTTCATTTTTTACAATGGTCTACCTTTAGAATGGTATGCATATCTTTATGGCTAGGATTAGGGTTCATACCATTTTACAATCACCAAGAATTAGTTATACCATATTATCAATTACATGAGGCTAAATTTGCATTATGAGATGCAGGTACAAGTTGTCTTTTTATGTAATATTTAAAAACTTGTATTTTTTAAATTTTATTTTTTAAACTAAATAACAAAAACAAGATCCAAGCCTAACCCCGCAGTGGATCATCGAATGGCATTATATCGAGGGAACACTGTAACTGAATGCTAAAAGCATCTACCGTAGCTTATCATTTATCTTATGTTATAGACATGTATGGTATAAAACGTCCCTTTCAATACTAAACAGTGTATACAATGTTGTAAAAGATGGCTTCCAATATTTTTTGCATATTTTTCTAAAATTTTCTCTAAATTTCTCTACAATTTATTTAAGTGAACTTGAAGATTCATCAAAAACAATAATCATGCTTGAAATTCAAGTCTTGTCATGAAACCAAATTCACACGAGTTTGAGGAAACATAAAAATCAAACTCCAAATTTGTGTCTTCCGTCATGAACGATAATTTGAAAAATGTTTAAATTTGATTATTTTCCACATTTTTTATATCCAAATAAAAATGTGCTAACTTGCTAAATCTAAAATGTCGAGCCTGTTCTTCCAATGTCACGTGCCGATGTTCCTACATCATACAACAACAGGTCTTCTTGAGCCCGTGAAGCTCAAGGATGGTTACGAAACATGTTCACTCTTTATCCCCCAACCGCAGTTAAAGGCCCATGTCCAGTCATGTGATGTTTGATTTTCAATTCCATTCGCATTTTTCTGCTTTCAAAAGTCCGTTCATGGAGCTCCGGCAGATATTTCAAGCACATTAGACAGATCTGAGTACGAGGGGAAGATTTTCTTCCGAATCAATACCGGTCGGCAGAGCAATATGAGAAGCTATCGCAGTGGATTATACTGCTAGACTGTGGTGTAGCTATTGCAGTGTTGACTGGAAGGATTTTCACCTATAGTCCTGTTGTACTTGGAACAAGTTCAGAGAGATTACTAAAGGCTTAATGTCGTCTTTTTTTGGACGTTTATGTCAGTTATTTATTTTTTCAATATTGACAATTTCATAACATTTTGACAGTTGTGTGGATGCTGTATATTTTTGTAGTGATTGTCCTTAGATGTCCACCCACTTAATTTTGGTAATGTCCTCAATGATTTAGCGTGTATTGCCTGTATTGCTTAATAATATACAGCCTGTATATTTCCTAGCCAGTACTTCCTAGCTAAGTTCCTACCCAGTGAAAACTTAGCCTGTATTGCTCAAGATGTAACACAGCCTGTATATTTCCTAGCCTGTATCATCGCAAATGGGTGAAAGATTCCTGCAGCGATGTTAAACTCCTTATTCACTCACTCACTCCTAGCCTGTAGTTTCTAGCCAGTGAAAACTTAGCCTGTATTGCTCAATGATGTAACGCAGCCTGTATATTTCCTAGCCTGTATCATCGCAAATGGGTGAAAGATTCCCGCAGCGACGTTAAACTCCATATTCACTCACTCACTCCTAGCCTGTTAATCCTAGACAGTACTGCCCAGTGAAAACTTAGCCTGTACTGCTCAATGATGTAACACAACCTGTATATTTCCTAGCCTGTATTCTCTAGCCTGTATTCTCTAGCCTGTATTTCCTAGCTTGTTCCTCTCAATGACATCACATAGCCTGTATGCCCCAGCCTGTACTCAATGATATCACACAGGTCGCCAGGTAAAGCACCTGCCGCACCTGACCACAGCCATCTGGGTGGTCTGGAACTAATCCAGGTAAAAACTCTGCGGTACCCACGCACCACAACCACAACCACCACCACCACCACCGCAGCAACCTCAACCTTTCCCTCCCTAACGAGAACTCTACGATCCCCTCATTCATTATTCCAGTGTTTCTCCTAACGGAAAACAATTAACATAGGGGAGTGTGGCGATAAATTGCTAATGATTCTCCCCAACCCTCAGATATCATGACATACGCGTACACGCTGCGGTTTATACAAGGGCAGCCACACTCCACTGGAACTCTGCCATGGCATTGTTATGTACAGGAGAAAGCCTTCTTCCTGTGTTATACATCATTCATGGGCTTGTTTCACTGGCTGCAGTGTTAAGGCTTTCAGTTGAAATCTATGGCTTCAGTGTTAAGGTATTGAGCTGCAATTTCTCTCTTTGGATATACTCTGATCATAGGAAGTGTGGTTCAGTCAACAATATTGATAATGGTGAGATGAATTTTTTATTTATTTTTATTTTTCAGCATTCGATAAAAAGAATATGTCCTATTATTGAAATTGTATTTTTGTTCTAATATGGATTATTTACTTTTTTAAATTTCAGAGATATTTTTCAAGGAAAGTTTTGTATTTTTGTGTATAATTTGTATTTCATAAAGAAAGGATATTGGTGAATAAAGTGATCTTATTTTGTTAAAGAATTTCCCTATAAATATACATTAGTACTCTAATTTTCCTAGTAATATGATCCCTCTAATAGTTCGAACACATACATTAATCAAAGAAAATAGTTTTATAAGATTAAATACCTAAAACGTGTTCAATTTTGACAAGTGGTACTTTTCTAAATAGAATATAAACAAAATATGAAACAGTATACAAGTACACAGACATATCACTGTTAAATGATATGAATACATGGCTGGTTGGTCATTGCCTCAGCAGTTATTGACCTGTTCTGAACAGTGTTTATTTGTACCAATCTTTCAATCTACCAGACAAAACAATACAATACAACAATCGTAAAATCGTTACATATATTGATTTCGGAGGTGCCCATTTTCTAGATTACAGTCACTTCATAGGATCCATCGGATCCATCCCATTATAATGTTCTTCATCACAGCTCATCAAAAGTTGGTCAAGCAAAATTACATGAATTACATAGTGTATTTACTTAACCGTAGTTATGCATTGTTCCATACCCCGTCTGGGACGTACATGTATGTATTGTTCTATATCATGTCTGGGACATACAAGTTAATAGTTGATGAGCAAAAGGGTGTCTATATATGGAAGATATGTCCAGAAATAGAAGGAGTTCACACAGAAGCTAAATCTAGTTTTAGTTATTTGATGTCCATCGTATTAGGACCACATCTGGTGTAAATTTGATTCATCATGATCTAGAGATATCAAAGAAGAAAACATAAGTGTATCATGCGTAAACGCGTAAACGCATGATATATTACTCCACTCTGCTATTACACTGTCCGTGGGGAACTTCATAGTCTTATTAGCCTTGGGAGAGCATTTCTATTGTGACGTGTGAATCGGTATCTGTCTTTTTGATAAGGGTAGTACAGCACAGTGAAAAACACAGTTTTCCTGTCAATCTCCGTGGCTAAGCCAATCAAAGATAGCATAAGCTGACACACCTCTGACAGGTAAGATAATAAAGTTCACCACGGGTAGTATGTAGCAAAGTGGAATATCCTCCTGTGAGGTAATGTTACACATGAAGACATGAGTGTCAAGGACACAAACCATATAATGAAAACTGTCAACTTTTTGAGATTTGGTTACTTTGTGTGCTGCAAAACATTTAACCCTCTCCTTGTTGGATTAGGCACAGCCACTGCTCTTTTGGGCATCTTTGGTTGCCTCCAGCATGAAGAGGGTTAATTGGCTGTGACCATTCCAATCAGAAAATTAAGGATCCATGACAACTGTAATGTCATTTCAATTATTGATGTGTTTGTGATAATAGAAAATGTGTAGAATAACGAAAATTCTCAAGACAATCAATAGGAAGTTCAATAGTGTATTATTGGTATGACAACATTAGCTAGGAGAACTATAGTTATACCTTACAGTGTATGTATCAATGGCTACTAATGTAGGTCATATTCACTGCCATTAAATATTTATGTAGATGATGGTTGGTATTCAGTACAGATCAAAATACAGAACCATAATAGAGAATTCTTGGGATTCATAACAAATGTCTTCATAGAAAATGTATTCATATTAGATTTCTCTGCCAATTCATTGAACTATTTACTATCTCACAGTTAATTAATTATTTAATTTCTTTAAATTTGATCCTTGTTTCCTTTTAAACAATTTATAATAAAATGTTCAAAATTTCAAAGATTTTTTTTTTTTAATAATAATGACATTTTTACCCTTTTAAATTTCAATTCAAATTGTGTCATTGTACATGATGTCACTTCAATCTACTTTCGCATTTATATAAAATGTTCAAAATTTAAAAAATGTCATTGTTTATAATAATTACAACTTTTTACATTTTCAAATTTCAATTCAAACTGTGTCATTGTACAATGATGTCACTTCAATCTACTTTCGCATTGACAATTCCTATTAGGAAATGATCCTATTCATCAGGATAATATAACTATTTACTACACACAACTCCTTCTTGCCACTCTATACTCCCATTGGCATTCCCATGCCCTAGACTTTACACTTCCATTTACACTGGTGTCCCATTCCGCAAATACGCCGTCGTCACTGGTGTCCCATTCCGCAAATACTCCGTCGTCAAAACCACCGGCCCTAACCCTTATCACTGACGAAATTGTGAGCATGCCATGCGTCGGCGATTGCACCATCAATAATGTACGCGTGCGCTGGGTGCACCTCAGCCTGATCTAACCGTTTGTTTGGGTACGACCAATTCCACTAAGTGGTGCGTTTTCAGGATGGAGTCTATGTTGGTTATATAGATTCTTCTTGTCGTTGGTCTACGTATACAGCTCACCGACAGCTGCTTTCATATAGTAATGGTCTTAGCCACGAGTGTTGTGTGTCGACTTGGTAACACTTATTGTGTAGACGTTTTCCATTGTAGATATCTTAATAGATACAGTTGCAGTATTAACCCCTTTCATCCTGGATTCATTCCAAGTATTGCTGTATTGGGTGCATTCAGAAGGGAGAGGGTTAACTCTCTTCTCCGTGCTGGGTTAGTGCTGTTGTCCAGGGCACCTTGAATTGCCTTCAGCAGAAAGAAGGTTAAAATTAAAGATGTTCAGTACTTTTCTTTTCAATGAACATTGTAGAGTGTTTGAAATACATTAGATACATATTGAAAATGAAGAGATTTAAGTGTGTAAATTAATTTTGAAATACATTTTTGTATATGTTTTTAATGATATTAGTTCAGAAGAACTATGGGTATGACATACATATTGAAAATGCCGAGATTGAAGTGTGAAAATTAATTAAGAAATACGATTTGTATATGTTGTTAATCAGTGATATTCATTCAGAAGGGCTATACTCTAGTATAAACAGTCATGACGACCATTTTATTAATTTTAATTTTAATTAAATTACAAGATATTGACGCACTCCCACTCATTCGTTTCATCTGATGTTCGGAATCATGCCAACTGTGTTTCTATGCTCTCCGGGATTTCCATTTAACACTACCGTAATCAAAGAACCTCTGTTAATGACTCCAGATGCCAAGCTTTGATGCCAGGTTGACATCTACTGTGTTCTCTCCTTGGTCTTGTGTATCTAGCCATTGAGAAATCACAATCAGAGATTTCAAATAGCACTCTGTATGAGAAAGAGAGACTTTAATCAAGTTGTGTATGTAATCTATTTACCTTTCCTCTACTCTAGAGAATTAGACGAAAGAGGGTGAAACAGTTTTGAAGTCTACATTAGTTCCTGTCAGAGGTATAGTGCTTGCTTTCAGTTTTCTGGACGTCAAATTTCCATCTCAGTTATCTTGTCGGTCTGTCATTTCTTGTTGTGTAAATTGGCCATAATTTAATATTATTTCATGCGTGGTTCTCAAAAAGACGCTTAAAGAAAAAGAAAAAGAATTCATAATATATTACTTGTATATTTCTATGCAATTGTTGTTATGATGAAATAAAACAAAAATATGATTGTAAACCTTGGAATGTGCATTACGTTCATCCCACATATATACCGCTAGATTATTGATTGATTGTATTGGCTGTTAATGAGATCACAATGAATCTCTATGTCAATTAGTGCAATGTATGGCATCATGGTGAACCAATATAGCAACACCTTATATACTACCGACAGAAAATAAGGGAACGCATAATGGTAACACTTCTGGTATAGGCAAATTCAAAGTGCCACTGTTAAACAACCCAATAAGACACGTGCATGCACGTAAAATATGGTATTGCCCA
>JAVCKZ010097923.1:0-11188 GCA_034780755.1 Lepetodrilus elevatus | reverse complement strand
TGTGTGTGTGTGCGCGCGCGTGTGTGTGTGTGTGTGTGTGTGTGTGTGTGTGTGTGTGTGTGTGTGTGTGTGTGTGTAACGCAATACTAACATTGCACGTTTGTAGAATTACCATTTGTCAAATTAACTATTAATTAACTAGCTATATTTTATTAGATAATAATAAACTGTCAATATTCCAGTGCTACTTAAATGTCACGTTATTTCAAAGAAAACGTTATTAATACAGCTGTAAGTAATCTAGATATCAAATTGTACGTATAGACAACTGAGAACAATATATTGATAGTCAATTTCAGTTTCCTATACATTAAGAGTAACTATTTCTTCAAAGTGTACTGTAATGGTTGAATTATGTGTACTGTAATGGTTGAATTATGTGTACTGTAATGGTTGAATTATGTGTTCTTTAATGGTTGAATTATGTGTACTGTAATGGTTGGATTATGTGTACTGTAATGGTTGGATTATGTGTACTGTAATAATTGGAATATATGTAACGTACTTTAATGATTGTAATAACTGTACTGTAGTGATTATACTATACTATACAATATCATTGCATTTGTGAATACATTTTGATTGTTTGATATTAATAAAACGTGTACTTGAAGTATGTCTCATTGTTAACTTGAACATTTTCAGTTCTTAAAGGCATACCATCACAGTCTGACACTTATTTTAAAAGTTGTCGTTTTGGACCGAATTGGAGTTTAACATGCTCTTACCAAACCCATAATTGCTATTCTACATCCAACTATATTTTACCGCTGTAGGATATATAGGTAACACTTCAGGCAGTTTACACTTCCTGGTATAACCCGTATAAAATACGTCCAATCTCACATTTCCTCCGGTTTCCTGACTAAGGAATATAACTCTACTCAGTGAACACCGTCAAAGTAATCTTTCACGACCACTGGCGCCATTATGTGTGAGTCGTAGCTAATTAATACATATTAATACAAAATACTTTTTGTCAAATTAACTATTACTTAAATAACGATGTTTTATTATATACTTATATACACACATTCCAATAACGCGTTATTGGCATGATATTTCAAAGAATGCATGATCAATTAGGTTGTATGTCATCATTACACATTACACATTACCCTATATTGATAGTTATGTGGTAATCACTTTCAGTTTCCCATACACTATGAGTAATTAACGAGCAAATAGTCATGCATAGTGTACTGTAATGGTTGTGCTATAGCTGTTCTTGTGAATACTATACAATTTGACTGCTGGACATTAACACAATGTGTACTTGAAACGCATGTCTGATTGTTTCCTTCATAATGCTCGGTTGTTAACGGGCAAGGTGATTTTAACAACTCAGCATTAAGGCTGCAGAAAAGGATTGGAATAAATATCTTCGGTTTTGTTACGATTAAAAGTAATTAACCATTTATCTGCCCATTTCTGTATGTATCAAGATTTTGATTTAAATTCGACTTAATAATAATTTTATAACTAGAAGATATACCTAATGATGTATCATCAGCAAAAAGTCTTGTAACAAAATTTATACTGTCAGGAATATCATTGATATGGATGATAAACAAAAATGGCCCTAGTACAGGACCTTGAGGAACTCCTGCATTTAGATATGTATACAACATTCCATTAATGAATACTTTCTGTTTTCGACCCATTACATAGCTAGCTATTTCAATAGTTTGCCATTTATACCATAGCTTTCTAACGTCAGTACGAGTCCTTTATGCCAAACTCTGTCAAACGCGTTTGATATGTCACGCTTTACGTCGGAAAGGCCCTGGCTCGAATGGTTGTAAAATAAAGGCTGTGCATTGGCCATTGCTAATATGACTATAAAGGCAACACATGTTTCGGTGTGCACGGTTTCATACTAGTATGTCAATAGGCGGCCTTGGGGGGAACTGGAGAGAACTGGAGAGAACTGGAGAGAACTGTAGAGAACTGGAGAGAACTGGAGAGAACTGGAGAGAACTGTAGAGAACTGGAGAGAACTGTAGAGAACTGGAGAGAACTGTAGAGAACTGGAGAGAACTGGAGGCAACTGGACCGTCGTAGGCTCCAATGTATTCCCCATCTCTTTAAGCAAAGTAGGTCTCCAATAATGTCGTGGACAACAATATTCTTCGTCTTGGGGTCTGGAGGCGTGGCTGTCGCAGTCCGAGTTGCCATGGTAACGTCTTCAGCAGCAGGTATGTCCAGGAACTTTGGTAACCGTGGGGTGACGAGCGAGTGTGGTCTCCACCGAGTTGCTTGGATGCCAGATTTTTAAAAGATTTTACTCTAGTTTTACCTAAAGTTATGAATGTAAAATCTACAAAAGAGACTTCGTGTTTTACATATAGGAGATATCCATGATGCAGATTGTCGTGTGTGTGTGTGAATTTTTGTTTTATAAAATTACTAGATCCGAAATTTCTTACAAAATGTATTTATAGTTATATTAGTTCAATACGTACACGTGTCACGTATTCCACAGGGTACCTCGTGGCACTACTGCTGTTCCTATTCTCCGCCCTCTGTGGCCATATATGGAGTCTGAGACCCGCGGCAAACCTGTCTCTGGTTGGAGTCCTCTACTCGTACATGGAGCGACTGCTTGGCCAGGTTATTGGTCGTGTATTTCTGTGGAGATTTAACCACCAATGTCGTGACGTGGAGAAAACCCAGGAGAAAACATTACTGAAGATACTGAACACTGGCAAGCATACCGTATATGGGAGGGACAACAACATGGCGGATATAAAGACAGTGGAAGACTTCCGGTCACGTATTAAGCTTAGCGACTACAGAAACTACAAATCTTATGTAGACCGTAGTCTGGCCGGTGAGACGAACTTGTTGTTCAAGGAGAATGTCGACTTTTATGGAGCGACATCCGGGACAACTTCCGGTAAGAGCAATCTATTTCCGGTCAATCGCAAAGCTAACGTTCGTGTGTATTTGGCTCCACTCATGTTACCCTTGGCGACAGTAGTCCATACTCTTCCAGGAGTAGTGGGTGGCATGTTTCAGTCGTGGTTCTGGCTCCCGAACAGTACCGCGGATTCCGAGAACGGTGTTAAGATTGGAACTATGTCTGCGACATTTCTAAAGTACAGTCCACACAACACCACGCCCAGAGAGGGCTACAGTGTCAAGGACGAGCACACCGGCCAGTATATACACATGGTGTTTGCCTTGCGAGAACGAGAGGTTGGCATGATAATGGCGATGAATTCCTCCGTGTTGTTCATGGTTCTAGCCCTCGTGGAACACAACTGGCAGAAACTAGTCCTCGATATAAGAAGAGGTCGACTAGATTCTGGGTTGGACATTCCCGATGACGTCAGAGCTGCCCTCAACAAGCAGCTGACTCCGGACCCAACTCGAGCCGATGAACTAGAAGCCATATTCAGGTCTGGGTTTAAAGAGATGGTGCCGAGGATCTGGCCTGGTCTTGGAGGAATCATAGCACTGTGTACGGGAACATTTGCTCTGCAGGTGGGTGTTATTGTCCGCGGTAGCAGATAAAGGTGTCCGTTTATTGCGAAGTAGTATCCTGATCATCTGAATATAACTTGTAATTTGTAAATCCTCAGTTTAGCAGTGAATCAAGTCCCTGATCAATCTTCTGTAGATTGGGCAACGACAGTTATGTCAACAGCAATGAATTATTCGTAGTTCTACAAGCAGGGCTTATTCGTAGTACTATAAGCAGGGCTTATCGTGGATAGACTAACGCCTGCACCTAAAGCAATCTCTAGTGGTCGCATTGCAGACGGATGTAGAAGCATGTCATAGTAGAAACACTGAACAATACATCTACAGTACTACTATTAGACATATAGGGTTAATTAGAACGAAGAAAAATGGTTGACCAATTATGTTAATCACAACTGATAGTTAAAGATTCTCGTTGAACGCCTTTATGGTATGGTATGGCAATTGGCACGAAGTAGTTTGCATATACTACTTTCACGGTACTACTAGTATATAGAATACGTTGTAACTGGCAAACTATCTTAAACAGGTGTTGTTATTTTGAAATGATACATGTCTTATATAACATTGAGGCCAACTAATTTCCCTCCAAGTCGACTGATACTAGCGTTGATATAGCTGTATATCAGCCGTATATAAACCTACTGCAGACTTGTAGACTTATTCCAGTCCTATTGTAGCTATATATGTACATGTATTACAGTAGACTGGTTCCTTCACAGTGTCGCCTGGTTCAGGACAGGTACGTAGGTTACGACATCCCCATCTTCTGCAACGCGCACATGGCCACGGAAGGCGTCTATGGCGTGTTGTTGTTTGACGACGACATCTACAAGGAAGGGACGCGCGAAGTCAGGGACGACTATGTCATCCTTCCAAATATAAACTTCTACGAGTTTATTCCTACAGATCAGATGGACGAAGAGACGCCGAGGCCTGTTTTGGCCCACGAGGTAAGGGAGATAAGGCAATGCCTATGAGGTAGGGGAGACTATTCACTGGCCTGTACTAAACGGGAGCAAGTCCACGATGCGAAGATATACTAATACTAGTGTATAACATTGAAAAGGCTTAATTCCACAGAAAATAAACATCTTAATATCCAACTGACAAACTATCGAATTGAATCATATTAACATTAATTATATCCGGCGTCCAATCAGAATTAAGTATCTGTGCCACACCTCTAACACGGAGTCTGGTTTCGTGTCCAATCTCTGCGTATCTCGTATTGGATGGGTGTGTGGAAGATGTTTGATGTGGTGTATTTACCACACTACAGGTGGAGACAGACGCCATGTACGAGCTGGTGGTGACGACTCCGCGCGGTTTGTACAGATACCGGACCGGGGACGTGGTGCGAGTGGTCGGATTCCGAGGGACAACTCCGAAATACCAGATGCTACAGAGGTGACAATAATAAGAGGGGTTTGCGTTTAATAAAGTGTTGTATCTCGACACACATTATTAAATAATGATCGCCTAATATGCTTAATGGCGAAAACGTATTAGTTCGTGGATTGTACATAACATGCATGTGAAGTTCTTATTGCGGACAATTTATTGCAAAAATCTAAAAATATCAGAAAGGTCGTAGCATCAATGTTAGAATAATTTCGTTACTGATCTCTATAAATATCAATCATTACGTCCAAGACTTTCATTGGATCACGCCGAGTTTCCATGACAACCAACTACTTCCAGGGTTGGAGACGTTCTTAACGTTCACTTGGAGAAAGTACCGGAAGCGGTGTTCCGTGACGCCACACAGGAAGCTGCCAACGAATGGAACATTGGGAAACTCGTCAACTTTGCGAGCTGTGAAAATGTTCACGTTGATAGACTAACAGGTAGTGTCGATTAACAAAATCCCGATTTCTCAAAACAAACTTTAAATATAAGTCACTAAATATATTGTTTATTGTACTCTACTTTGATAAAACTCAGAAAACTGAGTTCCAATTGTTAACTTGCTTCTCATGAACAGAACAACTCAGAGTCATACACTGAATCGTTTTTTTTTCGATAAATGCTCCTATGAAGGAGTTCTCTGATTGGCTCAATCTACCATAATATTTTAACTTATTGTTTTACCCTGAAGAAGCACTAAGTAAAGTGGTAGGCCATTGCAGGGGCTATGGCGGACGTACGCCAGGAGGTAATATGGACAATTGTTGAGGATGCATTCAACAAATTTACACTTTGTATATTATCGTTTTCAGATAAACATGGAGACAAGCTGTACTATGTAGTTTTCATAGAGATGGATTCAACTCGTCCCTTACCTCCAGGCGCCCCAGAATCGGTAAATGTCTCGTACACCCAACAGCACTGTACTAGGAAAGATAACTCCCATATATCTGTTATTAGGAAAGATAACTCCCACGACAATGACACATGAAGGACAACTCGCACATCAATATAATCTGACATTATTAACTGACAAGCCCCTATGTTCTCAGGGGTACCTATATTATAGGACATAATTATTAACTGACAAGCCCCTATGTTCTCAGGGGTACCTATATTACCGTCTGCAATAAAGACAGTCGATTGCTTGAATTTTCTGACAAGGTTGTATTTTATAAAGACAATATTTATTTTACGTGTCAAATTCAGTGTCTGCTTGCACGACAATGGTAGTTCTCAATAGGTCTGATTATTTCTAGTTTGAACATAATTTACTAAAAAAAAATGTTAGATGCTAAGCTCCCTAATATGTCGTCTGGGTTAGGAGGAAACATGGTTCATACGGAAATTTAGAGTTTATAGTCACTTTCAAGAATGTTTTCACTCACATCGTTCATGTATAATTTATTATGTTCTGTTTGTACTAGTCTGTTTTGTCTACTAGTTGTTATATTGCTAGCTCATTGGAATATCATACCGCAGATACAACATGAACGAATTAAATATTTTAATGTATTTTGGTACGACGCGAACGTGGGTCGAACCCGCGACCTTTCAAACTGCAGCCCCACGCCCTGCCCTGCCGGCCTATATAGATGATACCCTACTATAGATACTGATTTATATAATTATACAACATTCCTAGTTATCATTACATCGTCTCACATCCTCTCATCTTTCAGCTAGACGAGGCCCTGTCTCATCATTCTAACACATACGGAGCGTTCAGAAGAAGGGGAACCATCTCACCGCTAAAAATAATACAGATACATCCGGGTACCTTCGACCAGCTGAAGAACATGGCCGCCAGCACCAACCCTCTGTTGTACCGACTTCAGTACAAACATCCACGCGTGGTCAGGAATGAGGCGAGGCTGCGAGTGTTGTTGAAGAACCAGATTTAACGCGGACGTTCAATGCTTGTTCCAAAAGACATGACAAGAAGTAGACAACATGGTGACGAGTGTTGGCGAAGAAGCAGAATTAAGACGGAACTTAATGTTCTTGTATGCATTTCACAATTTAATACGGACACGTTCGGTATGCATCGCAGAAATTCAGTGTTTTTCTCTCTCTCTCTCTCTCTCTCTCTCACACACACACACGCACGCACGCACACACACACACTACCTCACTCTCACCATGACACATTAATTAACCGGTACAAGCACGAACATCCATACATATGTCCATCTATTATTCATGCAGTGCACTCACACATACACACACATAATACATACATCACCAAGGGTTTTATACCGGACAGCTGAAATCTCTAGCTAATTATCTGAATAGACACGTGACTTGGTCAACCCTCAACACTACACGGACTATACCACGGGTAATATTTCTAGTAATTATTTTCTAAGTTCCCGTTTGACCGTCCTTCGTTTTGTAAGTCCTTATAGAAATTGGATTATGTCGCGATTATCTATCTCCATATGAGTTCGGTCCTTAATGGCGCATCTCGGGTTCACCTTATGTCCAGGGCGGAAGATCGCTGCGCTGCCCCGCCCTTTATTGCCGCTAAGACATGTCCCTTCTCCCAGTCTAAGCGTCGCCTTCAATGCATATTAACAAACTACCACTAATTCCTGCTGCGACATAGTCCGTCTGACACGTATCAAATTCATATTTTAATATCTTGACTGATTTTGATAGGTGGCATTTTGTAACCAAGATATCCTATAGGGTGGCATTGGAACCTTTCACCTGTTGACGAGGGGAGACAATGGAAGGGCCACGTACAACCGATCATTAACGTAACGCCCTTGCCGCTGGTTTGACGCCTGGCCCCCACACACGGGACTGACCAACGTTTCAGGGTCCCCGACCCCCCGGGCTCGGAGCTGCCACCCTGGTTTCAACGTGACGGCTCGCGCACCTGTTGATAGGCCAAGTTTCATAGCACCGTTAGATACGTGCAAAATGTGGGTCAGTTTATATTATCCCGTTGTATATGTCCTATTGTGACGAGGTCGTATAGTAAACTATTGCTTGCGTTCATCCAGGTTGGGATATGAGGAATTAAATGTAATACATAGTTTTCTTCTTTCTTTTTCTTCTTGTAATGAACAATCCACAACCAAATGCATTAGACGCTTTAAACTCGTGTGTAATCTCTATAGGTGTTTTTATACCGGATATTGTTGTGTAGGCTATATAGGTATATACAATCTGCTAGTAAGCGGTTAGTTCAATTCAAAGTTAAGAGAGAGAGAGAACATCGTAGAACTGATAGTTCAGGGTGTCTTTGGCTATCGAAGACTTCTTTAACTATTGCAAGTAGTCACATAGAGAGAAGAGAGTGAGACAAATATAGGGAGGGAGAGAGACATGCAGACAGAGATAAAGAAAGAATGAAAGAAAGAAAGAGAGAATGATCAAGAGACTAGAGTATATTTTTGTTTAACTATTATTTTTTAGGTTCTTCGTTTGTCCAATCCATTGTATGGTTCATAGCTTCTGTAAACTGCCTCGGGTTACAAGCATGTTTTCTGGCCATAATGAACTCTTGCCCATATTTCAGACGTCAATGGCCTATTTGGAAAAGTGATTTATTTCAAAAATAGGGGGGATAACTGCCCCCTTTCAGCTAGTCAATCAGTCATCGCTCTTTTGTATTCACCACGTGGTAAGCAAAGTGAGACGGGTAAATTCGCTCCTTGTAACAAAATCCAAAATCTAATTAAAAAACGTGTTGTCTGGTGATTTAGCGATTCATATCCTATAACCAGCGGGGTATTTGCTCATTATTCATATTCAGTTCTAGAGATAGAGCACTGAGGAATGCACCTTATCGACAGAGCGATACCCCGGGGGCTTTCCTGCGTTACCTCTGACCCTAGACGGGCTTCCCGGGGGTCAAAGGTCAGCACGTGACAATGAAGAAGAGTGACCAATGGTCATCACGGGCTGGTCGCGAGACGGTCACGTGTCACTTGAAGCTCCGCTAATGACGGCATCAATTATCCGAGACAGTTTTTTAATTGAAAGAAAATCTTGGTTTTGTTGTAGACGTTTTGGGGGATTTATCCCTGATTTAAGTTATTTGTAATTTTCTTCAAATAAACCCAGTCCTTAGCATCACCTTAAAACGGCATTTGAGTTCCTTTGGTCTGTGTGAATTCAATGCCGCATGTTAATTTGCAAGAAAGATACCTTTCTGAGGCATGTGGCGTATAAAGGAAAGGAGTATCACTTGAATGTTCTCGGCGCGTTCGTTTCCTTTGTTCAAGGAGCTGGTATAAGCTGGGGTTGTGAGGAATAATTTGCGTGTGAAACTTACAAGTTTATGAAAAGTGATTAAAGCGACACAGTCGGTGAAACATGCGCCATGCGTATCACCCTTTGAGACCCAAGAATTCTTCTGAATGATGCGTGATGCTATCGTTCAAGTTTAAACAAAGTTGTTAGATTTTTTTTCCAATATGTTAAAAAGATATCTGAACAATGCATTATATATTATATTAATAAGATGTACTAGAAATGTTTCTTTAACATAAACTTCAACAATGGTTTCGTATATCGTATTGGTTGATTTTGATTTTCTCTGCAAGATGAATATAATATGAATTAATACGTAGTTATAATACACATGTATACAGTGTAATATACAACTATAGGCATATACTGGATGTACAGACTATGGACATATAGGGGGTGTGTGGGGTGGGGGTGGGGGGGTGTCCCGGGTTAACCATCAGGTACATTTTATTATCCCAATAACCACTAACAGGGATACAGGAAAATACAATAAACATACAGATACTTAGACCACCCGTAGTCGCAGAGGATGAAAGTAAATAGTTTAAATATAAATGATACTGATTGGTATTCTATGTATATAATACGAAAGGAGCCGCTGACGTTCTTTATCTTGTTCTCCAGTAATCTAGACTTGCTTATCTGGTCTAGGATGATACTTATAATGACATATCGGCGCATTGCTTACGTGACTAAACAATAGGCCTATATCGCTTGCTTATAGTTTTCGTCTGTCATAAGGTATGTTCATGTAGTTAGAGCAGAACACAATTTACTTCCATATTTACAGCATTTTATGTTTTCTACACGATGTATAAAAATAGCGGTCTCTTTACTTTATTTGTCATTGTGGTCGCTTCAAAATCAAAAAATATTAGGGAATACGAACAGTGCGTTTTTAATGAAGTTGATTGTCGTATTATAGTTAATAGTTTAGGTGATAATGTTTCTTTATTGTATAAAGAAACAAAATTCAACGTAAAACATTGCTGTGTACCTTTAAAAGCACACTACGATGTTCAAGTTGCTGACAAAAAGAATACCAGACGTATAGGTCTAGTATAGTATATTCCGTACAATGAACGATGCTGAATAATTGTATGCAAGTCAAGTGTTAATTAGCCGAATTTTGTTTGTGTTTCGAGTGGCCACAAACAGTGAAACGATAAAACACGCAACGTTCCTTCTGAACGTAATTAATCCTCACGTCGGAGTCTAATAACTGCCGACTGGTTTCACGTAATGTTATGCGTGTTGACGGCGACTGGGACATTGTTACACAAAACGAGCCATTTTAATTGTGTTGACGCCCGTATAGATAAACACCAGCGTATAATCAGTCACGTGACGGGCAATTTACGCTGCGGACTTGACGTCGTATGTAAACATACCGCGGAGTGATACACACCTCACGTGCTGGTCACGTGTCGACAGGGCTGGTGTCTGAAGTTGTACTTCAATTCATACATTTTAATTCTAATTGTTCCCAACGTGAATTTGAATTAAAATAATTAAACGCTAATTATTTTATATTATTCAGAAAACTTGCAATAGTGGGACCATTATAAAGTTGTGAGGCATTAATATACTGTATTTTTGTTGTGCAAATAGAACTAAGCAGCTTGATTTTTAACATGCATATATATATTTGCATATATATGTATATAAATCTTACAAAATAATTTGAAATGTTATCAACTTATCACGTTTGATAAGCACCTGTCATGGCACACGTACACCACGTGACACTATCTGTAGATCACGTGACTCCCCGCTGGGAGATGCACGTGTAAGTCATTACTAAAGGCGAAAATCTAATTAGCGTTGATTGACACTGATCTATTTCACATGCGTGGCCGAATCGCATCTCTACGTTGTCGGGCAACCGAGATTTTGTATACTATTCGATTCGATATTTAAAGGCATAATATCACAGATAGTTATGGTCGTTTGGGACTAGTTCTTAGCTATAACTGCAAAATACATTCACTTGACATACATAAAATCATGTTTGTACTTCCAA
>JAVCKZ010097912.1:0-11188 GCA_034780755.1 Lepetodrilus elevatus | reverse complement strand
TACTTTCTGTCCGACGCATGCGCAGTTACCCAGGATCAACACCGCACAGTGTAACTGCGCATGCATCAGACAGAAAGTACAGACAGAACAGCTAGAAAGGAACAGGCCCTGTGTGTAGCTGTGTGTGAGGGACTCACCATGGCGTTAGGGTTGAAAGGCAGGATGGTGCCAGGCCGGAGTCCGTGGCCCGCTGTGAGGCTTGTCTGCGTCTCGTCAGTCTGGCCGATGAAACTCTCCGTGTACCACGTGTCGAATTCTGCAATACCACGCGCAATCATATTAATGATTGATTTTAAAGCTTTACGTTGATGCAGGAATATTTCACCCATCTACGATGACGTCACACACAATAAGAAATTGGTATTCAGGGAAACTTGAATACATATGCAGTGATAACTGAAACGTGCGAGTGGGTTATACGAGACAATTATCAGAAATCGGCAATGGTAAGTATCACCAAAAAAAAGAAAGAATGATTTTGAAAAATATGAATATGAAAACCAATGATACTGATGCAAAACACTGAACTCAGAAAACAATTGTGTTAAAATAATTGCTTGATGAATAAATGTTGCTGTGGGAATATTTCACCCATAGGCAACGACTGTTAAAATAAAGAAAATCTATTACAGCCCTACAGCTGATGAAGACTATCAGTGCTATAGATCAGAATACAAGTTACGCCACAACACCAGAGGTGCGTTCAAGCTAGAATACGTATCGATATGTATTGCTATGTATTGCTACAGAAGCCGTTCAGCCAGCACGCGTAGCAATACGTATTAATACTTTTCACTACGGGTCTGGAGGCCGTGCGCTGTGTAGGAAAAGCAATACGCATGAAGCCGTTCAACGAGTAATACATATAGGGGAAAGTATTGTATTCATGTATTCTAGCTTGAATGCACCCCAGGCCCCAAGATTACAGGCCCCGAGATTACAAAACTTTTTCTGAGTACAAATTCATGCTCAACACCAAGTTTTGTGCACAAATCCCCACATAAAATGAGCTTGAGGCTGTATTTGTACTAAAAACACTTGATAACCTGGAGGCCAGTACAGCGCACACAGAGCAGGTCAAGCGGGTCAAGCGTACCCTGTATGAGTTTGTTGCGACACTGGTCGACCAGCTTCTGACAGTACTGGACTTCGGCCTTCAGCCGCCTCAGCTCGTCAAAGTCGGCCTTGTAGTGAGTCTTCAACTCCTTCAGCGCCTGTATCTCCAGAAACTCCTCCTCACTGATGATGATGTCGCCGTCCTCGTTGAACGTTGGACCTGGACACAACACACCGCCGACACTCAGTTACATGTGTCAGACCAGCTAGATAACTACCAGTATTGGTGATGGATAAGACAGCTACAAATTCTCGAGTTAGGACAGTTACCAATACTGATATCACGCAAGAGACTGTCCATACTGACAGACTGCTACTATCATTGGCGTCCTTAAGTATGTACAGCACAGGGTCACAGACTTACCGTTAAACTCGCGCTCACTGGGACACAGACTTACCATTAGACTCACGCTCACTGGGACACAGACTTACCATTAGACTCGCGCTCACAGGGACACGGACTTACCGTTAAACTCGCGCTCACAGGGACACAGACTTACCATTAGACTCGCGCTCACAGGGACACAGACTTACCATTAGACTCGCGCTCACAGGGACACAGACTTACCATTAGACTCACGCTCACAGGGACACAGACTTACCATTAGACTCACGCTCTTCCTTGAGATCGTCCAGCTTGGCTCGACTCCTGTCGATGTCAGTCTTGATGGAATTGATCTGACGCGCTGTGTCACTGTACGCCCTCATCTTGGCCGACAGCAACTCTGCAAATACATCACAAAGCAGGTTACTAGTGCCATCAGTATTCATGACATCATTGAAAACTCTAATGCTTTGAATAGAAATGTATTCATGTAGGCATATCGTCATAATTTTGAATTAACCTCAGTAGTGTATATGTTTTATTATTGGTCAAGTAATAAAAAAGTTTTTTTTAATTAGTTATCATGAGTGATATGGAGTTTAATGTCACTGCAGGAATCTTTCACCCATTTGCGCTGAATTTATCATCGTATTTACCTTTATTTTCAATCAGTATCCTGTTGATCTCGCTGCCCCGCTCCTGCTTGAACTCTTCGAATGCCACAGTTCTATTTGGCGGGGTACTGTGGAAATAACATTGGAAATAACATAAGTAAGCGTTATTTCTAGGAAGTTTAAAAACATTTACCAACAAATGGATATGAAAACATACTGTAAATCATGAAATTAACGCGAACAGAATATTAATGCGAAAAACGCGACCGCTGTAGTGTCGCATTAAAGGTAAGACTGGCGACAAAACATGAATGGAGACATGGCCGTTCGCATTTTATTGGTGTTACATTTACGTCTAAAATCTAGAGGTCGCATTAAACTAGTGACGCATTAATTTCCTGATTTACAGTATACTGAATCCTTTTCTGAACAAGGGCCGATGTCAGACACAATATGTCAAACATTTCTATTCCAACGCCATCGAGTCTTATTATCATTATTAATGAATGCCATTTGAAAAAAAAATAAATCAAAACTAATGGTAACAGACAATTGTGAATTTCATGGAAAACAAGCCCCGGGTCTGAGGTCTGGAGGCAATTAAATCAATCTGTGGACAAATAAATCAGCTGATTTCCATGGAAAATTGTCACGCCAAGTATTGTTATTTGGAACTTTCCATTTCAGGGCATGGTCTGGCATTTTGGTCCAAAGCTGAAAGAAAGAGGCTAAAGGCGCTGAGCTCTGAGATGTCGCCCGGAGAAATATCAAATGGAAAAGTCAGCAGCACCGACACTAACACGAGTAACCTAGCAACTACTTCTGTCACCGGGGATACGGGCAGCCACCTGGTGTCGGATTCCAACGATGCAGATCATACCACACCGGAGTCAGGTGGAAATGACAGCACATCAGTGGATGGGCATTTAGTACAAAGTAAACAATATTCCCCTGGATCAGAAGAAACAATTAGCAAGCAAGATTGTGGTGCCTGTTCATGATGATGTCGGATACCTTCTCATTCACAAAGCCATAGATAATATACTGCAATGTCTGTGTAACATTGAACATCTCCATATAATTATTTTTCTTTCTACGAGCAGCTGCCATATTATGCAGTGAACATTGCTGGTGATGTTCCTGTATCGCCTCGGACAAATACAATATATTTTAAGTCAGTGCTAGGATGGCATCTTTTGACAGGCAAGGAAGTCGTATGAATACTGCCATGTTGTATTATTTATTAACAGTGTAGAAGCGATGTGCACATGTAGGGTGCATTTGAGAAGGCGACACTAGCATCGGGTTGAGCATGCGCAGTTGATGCAACTCTCTTCTTTTGCCTTGGCCGGCAAGGTGTGCCGAGTTACTTCCGGCCGCTAGACGTTGTCGGATAAATTCATGACTTCACCACACACTCTGACAACGATCCGCAGCATTCTATTTAGAAATCCTAGTGCTCTGAGTACTTCGACAACGCCCTTATTTATGCTCGCGCAAAACGGCATATGCCGGCAGAGTAATCAAGCAGCTCTGTTCCTGTCGACCCGACGCTAGTGTCGCCTTCTCAAACGCACCCGTAGAGTTATTGGCTGTGCTCCTTTCTAGAGGTTCTGTCTGTACTTTCTGTCGGAGACTTTTTCGATTACAAAGGAGCAACACCGCAGTGTTCTCGGTGTCTGGGAGACGACGCAGTACACTATCCAACATGGCTGCCACTGGCATTTCTCTGTGCTGTGCTGGCTCACTCCATTCTAAACGGCACATGTACATGTACTAGACATGTGACGGAAAATTAGAAAGGAGCATGCTCATTGTTATCTGGGGAATGTGTGTGTTCCTGGTTTATAGCTATAGCAGTAAGCCAGCTTGAGTTTCGCATACTCACAGAATTTGAGTGCGCATGTCACAAGTGAAAGCACATTTTAGTATACCGGTAGTATTTTACTATTAAAATGCTTATCACAACAACAGTGCTTGTGACAAACATAATGCAAAATATATTATTTGCATACATTATTATTGCTACAGTGCCTCAGACTGTCAGACACCTTATGACATACGTATGAATGCATATTCAAAACTCCGAGCTGGCTTATAATAGTGTATAGGTGTAATCATTATTGACAATCCATTCACAAAGCGCATACATATAGAAATATCTGGCCAGGATCTAAATCTGATTGGACAGAAAGATTACAAGACAGAAATTGCTTTTTCTTCCAGTTTTATATAGTTGCACCAAGCCTTGCTTTAACCCTCTTCCTGCTGAAGGCGACTTAAGTTGCCCGATCACATGCAGAAATGGAACACTTCAATTTTATTCAGCAGGGAGAAGGTTAACTGATCATGCATACACTTGTCTTTCAAAATTTTGTGAATCAGTAAACTTGATCAAATAATATATGTTACTTCTTTTGTTATTTTACTCTCCTGGGGCCATGATGTTCTGAAGCTATCTTTAAGCCTTTGTGGAGGAACATATGATGGTCCTTTAAGTCAAATTTTGCTCCATAATTGCTTAATGATGTAATGAATACAATAGCTTTGGGAACATGACCACAGGTGTGCTTTTCACGAAAGAGTTGCACAACAAAATAAAACCATGGCACATACCATATCATCTTGCCTAGCCCACATGACGTAACTCAATAGACTTGTATGGTCCGTGGCCGCAAACGTACTCAAAGTCTGGCACAGCAAGATGAAAGAGCTGCAGTCAGCACTGATAGTCCAATCTGATTCACTTCAACATGCATAATCTCCACTTTTGACTCACAACAACATGTCGGCGAGTACACGTTGGTACTGTTACCTATTCCATACAGGGATGTCATCAAAACAAAACAAAATCTTGAATGGCTATAAGGGCTTTCATCTGATTAGGGCCTATCTGTTGGTCATTCAATCCCAAACTTAATTTTGAAATCACTCACAAACTTCTACAGCGAACTTATCACCATTTTAGATGTTGTGATCAAATTAGACATAAGGGAGACAACTCACTCTGCCGACAGGGGTAAATCCGACTACCAGAAAAGGGTAATAACGGGAGTAAGCGCAGCTTGGAATTGTACCCTGCCCTAGGGTAGATGCCACGATACATGCTCACGGACTACAGTACAGTACGTCACGTTCAGGAAAACTAGGCCAAATTTGTTTCTGTATCCGTAGTCTTGTGAAATAGTATTCAAATTATCACAGTTCAGTGCACTGCCACCATGGTAATTTCCCCGACATTCACGGCACAAATTACAACACATTGATTACAAAATAATGTGGATTTATTGATTGTGCTTAGCTTTATGTAATAGAATTATTTAACAGTACATGATGAAATGAAATGATGACTGAAAATAAGAGAAAAATATTTTTTTCATGCAGAATTATGAGAAATGAAATCTTCCATTATTTGTCTTAAAGTTTGGGTTTATATCTGTGTTCAAGATTATCTTGCATACTACATCAAGTAACATGCCACTTTAACCCTCTCTATGCTGGAGTAGGCACTAGGCACACCTCTTTAGGGCATCTTTGGTTGCCTCCTTCATGGAAAGTGTTAAAATAGGAGAACTTGCATGAGAACATTCGTAAAATAATTTAGTGACTAGGCATATTACACTAATATGATCAATGCACATGGCCTTATAAAATTACTTTAATACTAATAAAATATTACCATTTTGAAAGTCTTGCATTTTCCTACTTTCTGAAATATTTTGTGACGAGTTTCACCATATGCAAATGTTGGTCATAAAGTTGGAACAATAGATTTAATGACTGATATACAACTTGTCAAGCATTGTATGGGTAATACGTCATGTAACGTGCAATGATTGAATGAGCAGGACCAATGAAGTAATAATACTGTAACATGAATAATACTGAAATATATATATTACATAATAATTAGATAATAACTAATTGATTTTCCTAGTACACATAACTACACACAGTACATATCCATTCAGCAATCATTTAGCCATTAGCATCATACAACATAAGCAAAATGATACAAAACAATGTCGATAAGAGCTCCACAAGGCAAAAAAGACTAGCATTTGCATGTGTGTGGATTTCACAAATTTGAAGAATAGCATTTCAATTGGCAACAATATGAGGATTTCAAGTGGCAACAATATATAAGCATTTTAATTGGCAACAATATGAGGATTTCAAGTGGCAACAATATATAAGCATTTCAATTGGCAACAAATATGGACAATGGTCATAATTGCTCCTACATATGACAACATTAAAAAAACAATGGAATTCAAAGATAGCATATGCTCAAGAAATAATAATTTGAATAAAGCATATGGTCAAGAAATAATAATTTGAATAAATCTTATCATCTTCCTTCAATAAATTCATCTATTCATTCTAATTCATTATCTATACTAACATCAGCACTGTCATCATAATCTTCAGCCTTCTCTTCATCGTCACCGTCAGTTTTCTCCTTATCCTTCTCGTCTTTCGTCTTTGCGTTGTCTTCATCATCCTTACTGACTTCCATGTCTTCAGCAAGAGGGAATTTCAAGTGCTAAAAGTAAAGTTCAAATCAGAAATAAATATCTACTAGTATAGGTCCAGAGCATCTTCAAGGAACCTAATAAATGTAAAACCAGTTGCTGGTACTAATGACAGATTAATTTTTAGAATTGGGGTTTAGGGTCACTTTCAAGATTCTTTCACTTATATCACGACTTGTCAGTTTAGGGCAGAATGATCCCCGCAACATACATAGCGCTGATAAATATTGCAGTAAACCTGCGAGCACCGGCTGGTACTGACCAAGGATGATATCTGCATTGCCACTCTACAGATAGCGCATCCTATTGATATTGCGTCAGAAATGTAACTTTTGTGGCACATTGATGCCGACAGATAGATCATACTACGGTTACAAGTGGTAGCACTAGGTGGCCAGACAGAGACGACCAGACTTGCCTTCACAGCTCGGTAGTGTTGCCACTCCATACAGTGCTGTACTGTAGCCTCATCCTCCTCGGCAAACAGTCGCTGGCACAGATGACAGTAGAAGCCCTTCCTTGCTATAATGTACTTCCTACCTGCAACAACAACACAAGGAAGGCGTGAAGTATGGCTTACTCTGGAAACATCTCAAGATTAGCTTCACCTAAGAGAGAACCTGAGAACAAGGGGCTGCTCGTTTCTAGCTGTTCTGTCTGTAATTTCTGTCAGAGACATGCACTGTTACATTGTGCAGTGTTAATCCTTTGTAACTGCGCATATTTCGGACAGAAAGTACAAACATCCAGTGTAACTGTGCATGCCTCAGACAGAAAGTACAGACAGAACAGCTAGAAAGGAGCAGCCCCCAAGGTACACATAACACAGATCTGGCCCTGAGATTACAACACATTTTGAGTACGAGTTCAGTCTTCAAGCTCAAATATTATATGGGGATTTGTGAAGAAAAGAGTTGAGCATGAAAATATAATTTCAGGGCTACGTATGGTTTCTGGCTGAGAATGGATAGTGACATCTGTCCACAAAGAAATATACCACTTCATTGTTATCTGTACTACTTGGTGCAAGCATTCTGTTTGTCATTGGTTCATAATATATTAACATTCAAACACAGGTAATTAAAAGTGTTGACCAGTATTTGCAGTTGTATTGTCATCTAAAACAGCATTGAATAATGGCAAAACAACAGAATATACCAATAGGATAAGATCGCACAAAACTTACCACAAGACTTTGTTTCGTCGTACTTAGGAAAAGATCCCTGAAATTAAGATAGAAACAGGATATTATCCAAAGATAATTTGTTTACACACATCAAAGACCTAAATAAAATATACCGTATGCATTCAATAAATAAAACATCAGTCAGCATTATGATCACAAACTACACACCCAATGGAAATGAACATGTAAACATTCAAATTTAAGATGCCATACTTTTCCAGATTCCTCGGACTTCTTTGAGTGGTACTCCATCTTGGCGGTGCGCACCTGGGCCACCAAGTCGTTCCTCGCCTCCCGGAACTGCTTCCTGAGCGCGATGCTCTGAGAGTCGCGGTACTGGCGGTTCAGGGCGGACACCTGGTCATTCAGCTCCCTCAGCTCCGGAGTCATCCACGGCTCATTCTGCAAATAATATCAAAAGTAGCCAAATGGTGTACAGCCGACTATGCCCAGAATTTCTATTAAAATGTTTGTCAATGAATTGAAATGAAATAGTCTGTAGCTGATGCCCATTGCACAACACTCTTGTAGTGCTACAATAGTTGTAACTGGGCTCCCGCCACAATAGAAAGTGTTGACGTTACGATAATTGTAGCCTACAAGAGCGTCGTGCAACGGTCACCTGGTTTGGCCAAGTACTCTCTGTTAAATCAGAACAATACAAACATACTAACTTGAATGGCTTTTCCTGTTTTTAAGTAATTTCTATTCATTGTTGAACCATGCGTCCCATCCATGTATTGATCGCCCGTGTCCTGAAATAGTGCAGCATTGAAAATGTATAGAAATATAGAAACATTTAAACAAAGATCACTAATTCAAAGTACAATGCTCCCTCGATATAACGCTGAAGTTGGGGTCCATGACATGCCACCCGCGTTATAATACCTACATTATATCAACAAATATAATTGGTGAAAAAAATAGATTTTTAATTTAATTCTTTTTTAAAAATTCCACGTTGGATCCTGCGTTGTATCCGAATCCGCGGTGCATCGAAGGGCGTTATATCGAGGGAGCACTGTACATTGTAGTACAAACAGTAGTATGGTTGGATCTCTGTATACAACCAATACCTTTTTCTTCAACACGGCTGCCACGCATGCAAAAACATGTTGTTGATATAGGTTAGTTGCCCGAAAGTTACAGAAATCTCAATGCTTAAAAATAGATGGATAATGTTTTGGCTGCACTGTGTACTATTTGGTGTACCAAACTGATGTAAGCCATTTGTTAGAAAACCCAGTGTGAAAGATGAAATACCCAAACAAAATTCACAAACCAGCTAATGTTTTATTACTAATAGATGACAAGTATGTTCACATTACAAAAGAACAATATCTTTTTGAAGTCCACAATAATTGACATAGTTGACTACGAGATGAAACATTTAAGAACATTATTTTGATAGTTTACTGACCTAGATCTATTTCTTTACAGAAAAGAAAATGTTAACTGTAAAATCTTAATACCATTTTATTTTATTTCTCCTTGAAACAATATATATTTACAGTACAATGTCATATAGAATTCTTCTCTTCGCTTTTTTTTCTATCTCATCATAGAAGTATACACATTTACAAAATGTTAGAATGTTGATAATAAACAAACACATATGATACACTCACCCAATTTACATAAGTATGAAGGTCCACAGGTGGAACAGTTCAACCCTACACCTAAGCAGATGTGCGTGTAATAAGGGCAGTTTCCTAAGCTTGTCAATAGCTTGTTTCTCAGTTGTTTTAATAATATATCAGACATTTTGTCAATTTCAAAACAAGTAACATGTTTTACTTAAAACACATATCTTAAATATCCAAGGAAATTAAGCTATTAAGTCATACTTATTGATACATGTTTCAGCTAATTTGTTTACTAAGCAGCATTCAACTTTGATAATTTGATAATAAATGAAACATATTTTGACTACTATTAATTTCTGCAATACCTGGAACAAGCATTTCAGATGATCATGATATTTAAATACTATACAGCCACTTCTAGCATAACTAAAAATAAATAGTGTAAATATTTACACACTACCTATTAAGCATAATTTAAAGTTTTTAGACTGAGGCCACTGGTGTTGGTTGTATACCATAGACAATATGCATTATGCACTCTTCTCAGTCACACATCATCATTGATATTATACTAAAGGCATGTTAACAATAACCGTATAAATGATTCACTACATCTCATTAGCATGATAGTGATCTATGGTCCCAGTAGATACATTATGGATTTCACACCAATGCAAGACTGATTCTCAGAATGATGATGATGCTGTGATTAAGAATTTACCAATGGGCCGAAGTGTTTGGAGAGTATGCCTGAAGCCTGTGTTGTTGGCCATTAATATGCATATAGCACTCTTCAGTCACAGGACTTCATCAGTATGCTGATCATATGCAAAAACCACAAGCTAATGAATGACTATACCCCACGGTATACTTTTTAACAGTACACGGAGTAGTGTGTAACGATGGATGACACATTCTACAAATGGCAATGCATATATTATCATTATTATGTTGGACATGAATATGCATAATGCACTCTGTATACTATATGGATCACACATAAAACCGCAAGCTTATGAATGATAATGTTGGTGAGCAATATGCATAATGCACTCTAGAGTCAGAGTTTCATCAGTAAAACCAAAAACTTTCGAATGATTCTCTTGGCTATCAATATGCATAAAGCACTCAGCGTCATCAGTATGGTGATCACATGTAAAACCACAAGCTTATGAATGATCGAGACATCTACATGACTTGAGGGAAGACCTTGCAGATCTCAAATGATGGAGCAACATCACAAGCTTCATAAACATTAACAAGTCCAGTATAACGGGGGCTCATATATCAACGGAATTGTCATCCACTGAAATGTTGCAACCAACATGCTATTTTTGCAGACATGTCAACTTGAAGAAAACATGTTCATATTATAATTGGCAAGTGTTCACCAATGGTAGTATATATGATCTACAATAAATAGTTCTGCAAAGGCGAATAGGCATCGTCAGCCTTTTTGTTGGCAAATTTATGTTTGCTGAAAGTACATCTGCCAAAATTAGTATCAATTTGGAAATATACTGAGAACTTGGTGGAAAATTGAAATTTCTGAAAAGAAAAATCTATTTGATATTCCAGATAAGAATTTCTCATAATGATTCTGAACAGTTTCAAGCTATTTTACTGGCTATAATTTTGTAGTTTCATAACTTATTAATTTAGAACTTTTCTTTTAGAAATTTGAAAGATTCTCTATGTCCCTTTTGATGGGATTTAATTAATGTTTACAGTGAGTCAATATGGAGTTTAACGTCGCTACAGGAATCTTTCACCAATTTGCGACAATATTGTTTACAGATCTCTATCGCATCAATATAGTTTTTCCT
>JAVCKZ010097911.1:0-24396 GCA_034780755.1 Lepetodrilus elevatus | reverse complement strand
GCTGAAGGTGAGTTAAGTTGCCCGATCACATGCAGAAATAGAACACTTTGATTTTATTCAGCAGGGAGAAGGTTAAAGGTATCTGTGTGACCCCTTGACAATGACAGATTTTACCACCATTAACATTGGGCCTATGGAGAATTATTTTCTTTATTTTGAACACTGCCATGACATATACTATATATAGCATTATGACTTGATAAATGTACACGTTATTATGATTTAAATTATACATCTTTAATATTTTTTTAGTCGTCGCTTTATCTGGTCATTAATAAATTAACTATTGAACTTACTAGCTAATGGTAAACTATTGATTAACTACCTGAATTAATTGTTAGTCAACCCATGGATTAGTTATTTGTTTTTAACCCTCTCTTTCCTGGATTTATACACAGACGTTGCTTTTTAGGGCATCTCCAGTTGCCTCCAGCAATGAGAGTTAATTTACGCTGCCAACTGGTCTCTATTGTTATCTTACACCTGTTTATTAAAGGAATTATTTCTATTAATTAAAACACTTAATACTACAATTTAAAAGCAGTTAGTTTTCAATTAATACAAATCATGTTGATGCCTGTCTTATCATTAAATAAATATATGTATATATACATTGAGAACGTTACAGATTGAGTAGGTGAGGTTGGCCCACATTCTTAGACCTCTCAGTCAAACATGTCAAACTGGCAGTTCAATATTGTTTCTAATTTTCTATTATTATGTTTGTAGGAATTTTGCTTTGTTCCAGGCTTGTTGAGTCTACTTTCATGCCATTGTTATCTGAAATCTGAATCTAGCAGTTCACATGCCCTTCACCTGTGTTAAGCTTAAACTCAAAGTTGAAGTGCCTGAATGATATCTGAACAGAGAGTAGTGTACACACACTATTTAGTCTAATTTTAAATACTAAATGGACTTCAAGATTTTATTTTTAAAGGCTTGTTTGAAATTAATAAAACAAAAAAAGGGTGGGGTGAGTCATTCTTGATAGGCCCAATGTAATGATGGTCAAATTGGTAGTTTTCCGGGGGGTCTCATAGATATTACCTTTTACATTGCAGATTTTCGATCACTGTCCAATATATCCCACTGGTTTCTGCAATAAAAAATATGAAGATATTTAAAACCAGTGGGATATGCGGAAAATGTAACCCAGTACTTGTACATGTACGTAAACAGTAAAATGCATTTAACCATGAATTATGCTTTTAACAATAACACTGTTATTTAGGGACTGAAAATGTGACTGACTGTCTGACATTTGAAAAAAATAATACTCTAACAAAGCCCCCAAAATTCTTGCTAAACCTTGTAACACTAGTGTGTCTTGGGATTACGGTACATTTAATCAGAACTGTTGAAAAGATGTGCTCACTCTTCCGACAATTTGTTTCTGGAATTAATATTCACATTTACGAGATCCTACCGGTCTGTGACAAGTAGAAGGATAGGATCAAGTAACATCCTGCTGACATTCTTGTAATTCTTTACCATCATATCTGATACATGTATATGTCTTGTTGTATTATCAATCGTAGCAAATTGGTGAAAGATTCCTGCAGTTAAACTCCATATTCATTATTTAGCATGTTTACCATCATATGATATCATGTGTTAATTATGTCATGACATATAGATAGACTGAAATCCATTATACTAAGGTAGTTCCCACTGTATTTATGTCTTTTAACCCTATTACTGCTGATGGCAACCAGAGAAGCCCTACATTACAGCGACCACAAACAAGCCAATCAGCAGGATTCTGATATGACTTATTTTTAATGTATACTAGCCGACACGTATACTGCAACATTCTGCATTACCGGTATGGGTATTGCAGGTCAAATACTCTAAACTGAAAAGCTGCGATCACGAGTGAAAGAATATTGAAAGCTTCTCTAAACTCCAATAAAAAACCCATTATTTTCTTTTTTTTTAAATGTCAAACTTGGCTGTCTGTAAGTGGTAGTAGTTAATAGTAGAACTTTATCATCTCTCATATTTATGTATATACAGTACTGCATATCGATTAAACACTATTAAAGATTTAAGATTAAAATATTTTTTGTTTGTTGTTGTCACGGAGATGCTGGTTTCTGCGGTCAGTTTTATTCTGCAGTCTTCCTGGCGTAAACAGTTCAAGTGAGGCTTCAGCTAGGAAGTGTGTTGTTTTATTTTTAAAGAATAAACACCCAGCAAGCTTTAGTGAAAGTGACATGTTGGCTGTAACCAAACGAGAATTATTTGTACACGGTTTACCATGGGAATTACAAAGCGTTATCCATGAAGGTTTATTTGCAGCATTTTGACCGGGATTGGTCGTTTGTTGTTGAAATGGTCAAATTGGTCATTTGAAATTGGTTAATTGTTTAAATTGGTCGTTGAAAAGATTCTACAAACAACTTGAATAACACCATTTTTCCCCTCAGGGGAAGATATTAACCAAGGAAACTTGATCATGTATGTAACAACTGGTAACAACTGGTAACAATTCACTAGCGTGATGGAGGCTGTCTAAATTAAGTCTCGTTCAGTTCCTTGCGCCACAAAGTTTTATATGCCAGAATGTAAAGAAACTTGTTGCCTCGTTTAATACTATGCTCGGCGGGTTGTTTTGTTATGGGTCCTGCCACGAAACTATAACCGACTGGGGTTGTAAAATGTTACGCATCTAGTTCCAAGATATGATTCATCCAGGCATGGATGGGAATTTTGTATGTCGTAAATTGCTAATCAATATGAAAATCGAGATTTATCGCGGCGATATCCGCCATGAAAATTGCGATGTCCATCTACGAGTACTCAAGATTGGTTGGCCTACTTTTACCAATGTTCTTTTTATTGCCCAGAGAAGTTTCTTAGATCCGACTCATTTACATCCGAGAGGGGAGAAGCGAAACGATTCCACGATGTTTTGGATGAATACTAATGACTGCGTGTCCTCCATCTGATCTTATGTTCAATAAATTATTGTTTTCTGCTTTCAACTTTAGCATGTTTAGTGGGAAATAAAATAAAAAGAAGGAAAGGAAGCAAACAGTAATAAATATTTGCATGATAAGTTTATTTTTTATTGTCCGCTTCCTTATTTCTTGCATTTCGCTTTGTGTACACTGTACAGAATGTTCTATTTATCAAAATCTTGACAGTGCAGTGCTCAACGTGGTGGTATGTTCAGGGGTAGAAATAAACGTACATTTTCAGATAGGCAGGAGGGCACACTGTTCTGGAAACACATAAGAGCCCTTAATTTTAATGAACATTTTAAATTGTAATTAAAAACAACGCTCAACTTGTTCATGGTGGCTAACAGAAGTCTATGCCTTATATTATAGTGACTAAAAATCCAAAGAAAATCTTAATACGACATTACAAAGGATCGTATCCTTAAATTTCTGTTTGATTCAGAGATGAATTATGTTGTTCAGCATGGTTCACGGGTAATAAATTGTGAGGTAACGTAAGGTACATAAAAAAACCCACCAATCATGCACATTTCACCTACATGCTTATCACCAAAATTAGTAAACTGGGTGCGTCTATAAATAGAATTTGCTCCACTTGCAGCGCCTATATCTATAGCCAATATTTATATGTATATCCTTTTCTTCTTCTTCTATCTCTTACTCCATTTCTCTATTAATTCTCTCCCTCACTTTTCTCTCACTCACTCTTGAGGGATGGAGGGTAACCCGCCTGTGACTGAGCTACAGCCTACAATACAAGTACAAGCAGGGCACCTAGCTACAAGCAGGGGCACGTGTTCCAGGATATAGGGGACACTTGTTGAGGGATGGAGGGCACATGCTTTCTTTTCATTCCTTTTGTCGGGATCCACGACTGTCATAATAGGACGACAAACCTTATCCTGACCCCACGGCTAATTGTATGGGAATCAGAACATTTCTCTTTACTGTATCACCCACTTGATGACGGTCTTTGTATGTAGAGAGCTGCACTGGTTTACCCCCTGTGCTATATTGTCACCTGTTTATGTGGATTCCTAGAACACAGTTTCAGGGCAATACATGATGCGTATGTCGGCTTTACCCTCGGTAATGAATTTTAATGACAAGATTATTCATCAACTAATTATACCCAAAGTGCGACCAAGTACTCCTTAAGCACTTGTATATTGAAAACTTACATTTTGATAAAATAATTTAAAGAGTATATTTTGCTAAATTCATTCTTGTTGTAGGAATGTTATATTTTCAGTAATTAAATTCTGGTTCTACCGAGACGTGGTTCCCTGACCACAATGCTGATCCGGTACTGCGTGGGCTGATGCAAGGAAAAGGCTTCATTCATATTTTATTACTCTGTTGCAACCGAGGATTGTTAAAATTTGAAGACATTCAACACCCAATTGCTTTGATGTGTTAACCCTTTGATGGTCATTGATGTGAATCATAGAATCTAAACTGCAATTTTCACAGAATTTAGCTGTTTTGCAAATAACACTTCTTGAAAGGAAGAGATATTTTGATAATCGTAATTGTTGTTATCATCCGTACATTAATTTAATCAGATGCAACGTCCTATTACCCACATTACCAGCTTCAATAAACATAAACATGATAAAAATGGTTCTTGAATTATTTAATAGTCAACATATTTTGTGACGTTTCAAATTGATTTTTCGAGAGTTGATGCAATTAAGATATGTGGTGTGGAAAAGTACTGTTTTGATGTGTGTGTCTGTATGCACGAAAGTCTACACAGATATTGTTGTTTTAGTCGAAGCATATGGATTTATTGCATTGAAATGTGAGGCCTTTGTTAAAATCATGTTTCTAGACTGGGTAAAGTACTAATAACACAATATAAAATCATATTTTATTAAATAAATTAGAAATAGGATTCAAGATGTGTTTTGAGGTCCTGTATTTATTCGTGTTCTCTACCACCATCGTCGTCGCAAATGGGTGATATTCCTGTAGCGACGTTAAAACTCCATATTCACTTACTCACTACCACCATCGCTCTCTTTCCTTAATTTAACCCTCTCCCTGCTGGATTAGACACCTACGGTATACTGCTTTTTAGGTCGTCTCCAGTTGTTTCCAGCATGGAGATAGTTAAATTGAACTGAATATTTTCTAGTTAATATAGGGCCTATTAAGACATAACAAACTGTGAGGGTCTCTTTGTCATATTTATGATTATATATGCAGTTATTTGACCAATGATCCCTAGCGCTAAATACATTTCATTAGATGGAGCCCAGTTTGAAGATGCAAGATTCCACAAGTCATTTTCCAGCATAAAAATACCATTACTCCCAGTTAAGTATGGTTAAACTGGTTCCGTAATACAGTGGACCATTACATTGTTGACACAGCATTATGAGAACCCTTGAAGACCAAGAGAAATTTGACAAACCCAACCACTTATAATGCTGGCTTTATCAAGTTAGACGGCCTGCCGCAAATCTCAAAGACGAAACAGAAAAGGAGGCTAAATAAGAACAGTGTTGAATAACATGATTAATTCCTTTGTATGTTCTCCTCACAAAGATTCAAAGAAATGTGCTTCGGCTATCTTCTAGTTATTTGTCACTTTTGTTGATATGGTATCATGAAATCGTGTGAAGTTTGTTTTCACCTCTTTTGATGCTGCCTTGGGACTGAATACCTTAAATTTCGATAATTTTCTGGTTTGGCGGAAATGACGGCTTTTCTGTTAGGATAAGAGAAAGCCCGGAGTGTTGATACTTTTATCGGGAAATATAGCAATGATCTCTCTGGATTGTTTAACCCTGGAATCCCAGAGGAAGGCAACTGCCATGATAAAATTGAATGCCGTTTTCAACACCCAGATACCACCAAAGAAGATTTGTCTTTTGAAAATGGAATTTCACAAACCAGAGCAGTTATAAAAATTAATATTTTAATTTAAAATAAATTATAAAAAAATAATTAAATATTAAGATTTGATCTTAACACTAATATTCAAAATTGTGATTCCCTTCAGATATATTGCTGATTATAGGATTAATTAATCAGGTTACCATGGTCTCACAAGGTTTGCTTTTTGTGGGGTGTGCATCAGAAATATCCATAGCGTATTTCATTGACTGCATCAGCGTCCGTGGTCTTATTGTCGCTGCAGGTAACGTGTGTCGCGAGACATCTCAAGAGTGGCATGGTTATGAGCCAGAACTTATCAATGCTTTCAGTATCCTCTCCGCCACTCAGTTCATAGATGGCCACTCGCTCGTGAAATTGGCTTCTACTAACATGTATACTCTGTGGACTGTTCTCTTATCGTGGGAGTGATATTGTACATTGTGCATTGTCTGCTGTTTACGTATATATACAGTATTAATCATATTAATCGCCAATAAATTAAGATTGGTCATGCTATGATTAACATTCAGGGATTATACTTGTAACATTCAGGGATTATACTTGATTATAAATTCTTTATTTCTATGCTGGCTTTATTAATCTTTTCGCTGCTTTGGGAAGTCAAGAATGCCCTCGAGGGAAGCCATTTTTTTTATTTCATTACTATTAAATCCAGAAAAGTTAAATATTTTGATAGCATAATATTTTTTTCAATTTATTTCAAATATATTCTATGCGCACGAGAACATGGGGTTCTGAATATAATCCCCTCGGCTCAGATGTTCGCTGGGTAAGATACTTCCCGTGTGCTTCTTTCAGAAATGAATAACAAACAAAGATGATCGGTATGTAATTACATACTGTTTGTTCAGATCAAGAGTTGTCTACCTTGGCTTTTGTCGGCCGCGGGAGAAAACGATCAGCAAATATTGTACTATTGGTCGGACAACTGATGATCTGTTGGCGACGTTAACCTCCCTATGGTGGCTCTGGACGGCCACTGCGTATGTACGTAGGCGGTATTGCCATGTGACTTCTGACTGGTGTATGAGTGTGTCTCCTCTACCTGTTGTCACAGACCTCCCGAGGCGGTCGTTAGTGCACAGGTATACATGCCTCAATGCTCAGGTGCATTGTTTAAACTTTGAATCAATATTACGTAAAACACCGTTTGAAATTATGGTGCAGGACTTATAATGTTTGAGTCGTCGCGTATTGGTGAAAGATCCCCACTGTGACTGTGATGTAAAACTTGCTCATTCTAATGTTTTACAGTTTTGATTACATTTTATATATGTAATTTATTTCTGCCCGAGCAGCAAATATAAATTTAATTATTAACCATGGTGTCACAGTGCCTGGAGTAGATTCTAGAACACAAAGTTATAACCTGGGTTTTCTTGTGCAAATACTGGGGTACGTTTTTATTATATTTGAAATTATCAGAGTCACTTGTCAGTTTATTGCACGAGGAAACCCGCAACATCCATAGCACTGAATGTTGCAGTAAACCTGCGAACACCGGCTGGTACTGACACGACCAAGGATGATAACTGCATTGCCGCTCTACAGACAGTGTATCATATATCAATATCGCGTCAGGAAGGTAACTTTCGCGAATATTGATGCTAGGCTTCGGGGCGGGATTTGAACCTGGAACCTCTGGCTACGAAGTCCAATGTTCTACCACTGCGCTACCACCCATAACGTCGACCTTAGCCATACTACTATACACATTGCTAAGGTCGGAGTAACGGTTACCTACGCTGTTTCATAAAGGAGAGCCCAGATTGGTGGATTACATTATTGTGCGGATTAGACCTAATTGTGCGTTAGATGTGGATATACGAGTCGTATTATCAGCGATGTTGACTTAGGTTGGTCGTTATGTGACATGTCCATCAACCGAATCAATAAGATAATTTTAGTGCATCGATAGCTTGTAATCAAATTCGGTCATCGCAGCTGAAGTCTGGCAGCCGCTACAACCTACTACCTGCTGTACGCGACTTCACACGACTTCACACGTATCACTTCATTACACTCGTACTGTTTCCAATCATCCCATTTCTATCGCAAATCTTGGAAACTACTGAATGAACCGTGGTCCATATTTATTGACTTTTATAGTTTGTGCTGGAAGGTTAGTACGCAACCAAGTCCGGTTCTTTTATGTACATTTCATGGATAGTTATGACCAGGCTAGCGTCGCTGCTTAATACTCCAGCTATATCCGTGCTGAGTGCACAATCGACTGTCACTCTGCGTTTGTGTATGTATAGTGGGGACTAATCTCTTAGGACCATCCCCAACTACTTGTATGTGACAGTTCTCTATGTTGTAGTGAATCACGTAGTAATTTGGTATTTATCACTAACCGTTTTAACGATTTATTATTTCCTTTTTATTAATGTTATTTTGTCAGTGTATAGAATTGAATTGGAAATGTAATCCCTGTTTGTGGTTTTTTTAACACAGAGAAATTTAATGTTGACTTACTCAATGTACATTGAAGAAAGCTACCTCAATGGCAGAGTGGTTAGACCATCGGCCTAGAGTGCAATTTATTGGGTGGTTCGATCCCCAGCCTTGTGGTACTGAAAGATGTTAAAAGGTGGTAGTTGTTGTTCCCCAGATAGACTCCAGTTATTGCGTCTATGTCCAGTACAAAGGGGCGTAACTCTAAGGTATCGATGCTGGAGGAAACTGGAGCTAGCTGCTGAGAGCACTGCTTGTCCCTAATCCAGCAGCAAGAGAGTTAATTCCAACTCTAGCCATGGTATAGTCTATTGTTTAACCCTCTCCCTGCTGGATTAGACACAGACACAGCTCTTTATGGCATCTCCAGTTGCCTCCAGCATGGAGAGAATTAAGGTTGGAGTTACGACTACCTTAGAGAGATGCCGTTTTGTCCAAGAAAGGACTGAAGTTACTTTCTATTTTGACAATATTCTCTGGAATATTTGAAATCAAATTACAATTTGTCTATGAATGTGTACGGATCATGGGTCTTACTGTTGAGCCTAGTTATCCGAGGCTATCCTCCTAATGTAAGCAAACCACCACAAGTTATCCCTCAAGCTCTGTGGAGAAAGGCGTAAGAATTCACACAGAAGTTTAACACCAAGTGAGATGTACTCTGGTAGCTTGGAGATTATTGAGCGAGGCTGGAAGCAGACTGTCGAGCTACATCTGGTTTCCTCCTGGGTAATGAGATTAGGCAGGCCGGAGGTGTCCTAGGGTGTACAGAATGCACAGAACACGCACCAGGTAGCAGCACCAGTCAGCAGAGCTCAGGAGAATAATAGCCATACAACCAGAGTAGCGGCGAAATCCGATATCATCGGATAAATAGGGTTGAAGTCATGAGGCTCATTGAATTGGGACATTGAGCATGTTGAAAATAAAACGGTGTCGATGTCTGATCCATGTATGAATTTAATTAAGAGGGAAACTGCCCAATGCAATAGAAATTACCTGCACAAATGATGCAAGTGGTACAACTGTAAGTGCCTTTTTACAACTTGGTGGGAGTCGCTCAGCCAAACACTGTGGGATAGGACCATGCCCGACAATACAAAGTTGTATTCTATTCAATATACCCAAGTATGTGTTACCTCTAAATGGATTCAGGATTTTCACGGGTATGTAGTAATTATCACCTGGATAATGAATAAACTGCATATGACAGTAAGAGATCTAGTAACCGTGTGCCAAGGTATTTAACTCTGGTGTCGACAGTGTAACACGTAAATTTGAGATTATTTATGTTTGTGTGGGAGGAGGATTTATTTTACAAAACGTATGTTACATTATCCCTTCCTTGTAGACACAGCACTGAAGCAGTTGTGTAGTTTACAAGTGCGGGAACGTCCCAAGTAGGGTTATAAGAAAAGCTGTAAAGGAAATGTACCCTGCCTGCTGCCAAGTTTATTGAATTACAAAAAAATGCACACATACTTTCAAGCGTTGAGGGTTTGCATATAATACCACTTTAAATTCCGGGCATTATTTGAAGTTGATTTATGTATTCTCATGTTCGTGTGGAACAATTTCCTACAGGGAATTATGCCAGATATCAATATTTACCTATTATATTATGAAGTCCCCCGGTGATACAGTTTTATGCAGTTGGTATTGAATATTGTTAAGAAATAGAAAAGGGTGTCGTATTATCATCAGACATGCTGGAGCAATGTTTAAATGTTCTCAATTTGGAATTGTTAAAGTATCTGGCAACCATTTGCTTATCATGCTTGTAGGGCATTTTGTCCAATGACTTCAACACTTCAACATTCTTTTCTGCTATTTTTTCAAAATTGGTTATTGATCGATACCGATTTCCTTTGTCCTGAATTATTGTTTATTGATCTGAATCGCCTGAAAAGAAAAGGGAATCCGGAATGAAAACAAATTAATTTTATTTGAACGTGTCTGATGTTCAAAGTCCCCCCAAAAGCTCTAAATTTCCATTCAACATGTTTGGCGGAAAACTCGATTCATCGTGGGGGAAATGTGTGAAATCATACAGAAAACGCTGAATACATCAAACTCCAGTAGAGGACAGTTTTGAGCCCGGTTGAATTCTCCCACAATGAGAAGTTGTGAGATCCACTCGAGAGCTGCGTTCATTGCCTCATCAGGCGAAACGTGCAAAGAGAATCTTGTGTCATTGAGCGGCTCCAAACTCTGGGGAAAATCTATTATTTGGACATAAAGTAGACATTGGTTTGAAAGGGGAGTGGGCTTCTGTTTTCCAGCTTCTTTTGAAGTAGGCCTTCTGTGACTGGACCCAATTGCACGATGTCAGAACCGTGAATGCATTCATCTGGTGTGGACTGGTTCATCTCCCAACTTGTGTAATTAGATAGCTTATTCAATTTAATGAAATTTTAAATAAAGGTTGATTTCCTCAATCCACGTCGAAAACTGCGGAAATGAAATCATTATCTTGTTTGTAATTTTCCTCAACAGTATGCTGGCTAAAATTGCGGAAATGAAATGGTCACTTGTTCATGATCTCGGTCAACAGTTACGTGTATATTTTACCTGATTCTGTCCATTTCTTTAGTATGGAAATGATCAGTGATTTGGCTAGGCTTTTTGACTAGGCCCATTTCATAGACTGAGAAGGCTTCGGATAAGATCAGTGTATTATCAGAAAGTTCCATGTCTGGGACCAATGCAATTAATAGTTTATGAGGATCCATGATTGTTCCTATTCCTCATTAGGTCCATTTTGAGTTGTGGATGGCCCCATATTGGCTCCATGTCTGGAGCAGACATGTGCAGGAGCCGCTATTAGGCCCATTGCATAGGCCTCTGCTTATGTCAATAGTGTAGTCTGGGGATGCCCCAATATTAGGTCCATTTTGAGTTGTTGATGGCCCCATATTGGCTCCATGTAGTCTGTGCAAGAGCCGTTATGGGACCCATTGCATAGTCTGGGAAAGTGCCCTGCTTATGTCAATATCGTAGTCTGGGGATGCCCCAATATTAGGTACATTTCAAGTTTTGAAAACTATCCTGCTCATGCCCAATATTCTATGGCTATCTTGTCATTGAGTCCTATTTCAATTCCTGATGCAATGAAAAACACAAATTCAATCAATAAAAAAACTTTATGGATATCCCATGATTATGTTCATATCAGTATGTGGAAATCTTCTTTTGTCCATATATCCTAGTTCCCTTATTGTACCTGTATCATAGTCTCCGAAAATCCCCTGCTTGTGTCCATATCATTTGGAAATCCTCTGATTGTAGCCATCTGGATTTCCCCTGCTTGTGTCCATATCAGGCTGGGGAAATCCCCTAATATCCCCTAATATGTGACAATAATTATGTGGAAATCCCCTGCTTGTGTCCATGTCCTAGTCTGCAGCAGTTGCCTGTTCCTAGCCGTATCATAGTCTGAAGAAGGCCCCGTATTGGGTCCATGTCCTAGTCTGCAGCAGTTCCCTGCTCGTAGCCGTATCATAGTCTGAAGAAGGCCCCTTATTGGGTCCATGTCCTAGTCTGTGGAAGTGCATGGTGTAATCATTCAGCTAATGAGATAATGATTTGTCGGGAAGTGCTAATTGAACTGGACGTAATGCGAGCCACTTTCAATCGCCTCAGCTGCCGAAAAACACAAGAGTCGCAATTTCCTACAGAAAAAGTATGGTATTTTTTCCGAATTCTGCAACGTTTTATGTTTCAATGTAATTTCTAGTTCGAGGATTCTTGCTTCATGCTGACGTTGTTTTTAAATAGATTTCTTTTGTATGTTTTCATCCACAATCGTATCAATAGCGTGTGATGTGATGTTTTCATCTCTGAGCATTCCATGCCATTACTTTTCTCCTAAGTACGTGGTGATATCTCATACTCGTCAGTAGGCACAGTTCTGGAATGCGTTCGTACACCGCGGTGGAAACCTTCCTAGGATGGGTCCTAGGATTAATTAGCTTTTTATGTCCTACTTCATCTTTTCAAGGCCGGCATTAACAGATTAACGGTTTGTTGGCACCATACCTTCGTAATTAGTACAGTATGGCATAAATGAACTTGTATTTGTTGAGGAGCGTCCTCGTAACACTTGAATGTCCTGGAGTAACGTTCTATTCCCATTTTAGGACCCATATCGTCAATCAGACTATTGGGTATTGATTTTTAGAACCAATGACTTGTATAATGTCTATCTGGACCCGATGGCCACCATTAGATATTTCTTTCTCAGATCCTGTTTTACATAAAATGCATTTTCCCCTCAGAATGTTAATGTTTTTATGTGCGGAATCTATCACAAAAAGACGATCCCTTTTATTTATGTAGACCAATCAATTTTATTAAGTTAAATGCTTTTAGAAGACCTTTTACATTGCTGATCAATTCGCCATTTATCTCCATATCAAATGATGCAAAACGTTTACATACGAAGATTTTATAGAACAACTGTGCGCTGTAAATACATTACGAAGGAACACTGGCTTTATTTACGCTGATTTGAAAGGATGCGCTCCGTGCCAATCAAATTACAGGGCGATACATATTACCCAGCATGCGCAATGCCCAGAATAAAACCCAAATTTGTGTCTGGGGTGGTCTTTGAAGAATCCATCCTGGCCGCTTTGAGTGACTGGGGTGTAACTATTCGAAATTGGAGATAAAGACGAAATCTATGGGCTCGGATATTCCCGCGGCTTTGAACGGCCGGTGGTATTTATAGTGTCGTGATGAGCCAGACAGCGCCTGAACCACCAGGAGGCTACGTCCAGTGAGGGGATCCCCGAGTCCACAGTTTAAGTCTGCCGAGCTTGGGGAATCTGCAGGAAAGACGGGAGGGAATGTGATTAAATGCTACATTAAGTTTGATGAAGTTGTGCTGTAGCTCGGGCTCTATGCAATAGGGTAGGGGGTAATAAAAGCAAATACCAGTACTTTCAGGCCTCGTTTCTAGAACACCCCTGGGGACGGAAGGATCCCCAGACCTCAAAAGGAGATCGATGTTGTTTTTTTCGAGGGAATTAAGTATTAACTTTGAAGTTGCGATGAGGTAATCTGTCAAATGATTGTCACTGATTTGGTGGTAGGGGAAGGGGGACCGTCACTTGTGAGGCCAGGGTCTCAGATGTGAACTTTCCGGACAAAAACAGTTTGATTGCTTTTGTCAGTGTAAATTGGGAACATCGGATCCGTGGCTTGAGAAAATGGCAGCATTTTTTTTATTGTTTCTTTGGAAATAAATTTTCTGTTTGTTTGGTTTTTTTTAAGAAAGAAAAAGAAAAGAAAATCAATATGTCTTCACAAATTAAAAACAATTTTAAGTGGTTTGGAATATTCTTCAAAATTACAATGTATTGTCACATTGTGTATTATTATCATCAATCAGTCATTCAATCAATGTATGCATTTATTATACACTAGTGAAAGAATCTAGAAAGCGACTAAAAACCCCAATTCCAAAATGCTAGATGCTCAAAGATAACGTAATCAAATGCATCCACTTTAAGAACAAAATGTGAAGTTTTCAATAATGTCTCGTATACCCTTTCCCTGCTAGATTAGGCACAGGTAAAGCCATTTATGGCATCTCTGGTTGCCTCCAGCATGGAGAGGGTTAAAATTGTAAATATTTTACGTAATAATCCGTTCCTTTTTTTTCTTGGGTCATTTTTCATGTTATTGTCATCCAGACCACTAGATCTGTTTCAAGAGCTCACTGTCTCTACAATAAAACCACTAGTCCTTGCGTCATAAACCCTCAGTGTCTGGGCTGGTGCAGTTAACATGCTTTAAGACCACACCAGAAACATGTAACAAATGTCGCGATCCGTCTCTAGGTCATTGACTTCCATTAACATTCTTGTCTCACAGATCCTTGCCTAACATTTACCTCGTAAACCTATGGCTGTGTTTCTATAGATGTGGCTCAGTCGGACAGTAAAGCAGCTTTATGCTCATGTTCATGACAACGTTCCTTTATTATCCTTCAAAATATTGAATTTTATTATTTTTTCCCTGAGATAATTCAATACTGTGTACATGTATCATAGCTTACATGTCCTGATGCATTCCTTAAGATCGACAATCAAATTATCGGTTTGTCATGTTTGTGCAATTAAACGTTGTCACTGGCTTCATCCATCATTTCAATATTAACCCCTTTCCTGCTGGATTAAACATATGCACGGAAATGTATGGCAGCCTGGATTTCCTTCAACATTGATGGGGTTAACTCGGATCAGCTCGTCCACAATTCGATTCCAATCCATTGACGTTTAACCCTTATGAGGACCAATAGCTTAAGATGGTCATTCATATGCTGTTCCTAACTTGTACAAGTTCAGGGAGTTTTGCTTTGCTAATATAACACAGTTCAGTATGCAGGTAGTCGACAGTGACGCTACCCAGACATAATTACCTGGGAATTCAGTCAATTGACCTCCACCAGATATTTATTAGGTTATTTATGTAGTTATTCACGTGCTTGTTCATGTGGTTATTCATGCACAGAGTAGTAGCTCGGAGTTATTGTCTGAATACATGCGGTCTGGGCCCAATGGTAATTATCACCTGCAGTTTGTACTGAATGAGCTGCCTGTGTGTTGGCTTGATGGCTAATTTAGTGTTCTCACCTTAATTCTTGAATTATTATTAGCATTTATTTTACGTCTAGGACAGATAATGATCTAAATGTTGTAGGATCTATATATCCTGCACAAAGTAGCACATCATATGCATCTCAGCAGGCACTATCAAACAAAATAGGACTAACAAACAAACAAACACTATCAAACCAAGTAGAACCCACAACAGACACTATCAAACCAAGTAGGACTCACAACAGACACTATCAAACTAAGTAGAACCCACAACAGACACTATCACTGTATCAGACCAAGAGGTACGAGCCACAACAGACACTATCAAACTAATATGAACTACACGAGACACTAGAACAGTTAGACCCACAACAGGCACTATCAGACTAAGTAGGACCCACGACAGGCACAATCAGACTAATATGAACTACAAGAGGCACTAGAACAGTTAGACCCACAACAGGCACTATGAGACTAAGTAGGACCCACAACAGGCACTATCAGACTAAGTAGGACCCACAACAGGCACTATCAGACTAATCCTTGAAAGGGAAAGTGATCGTTCAGATCTCGCCACTATCACCTTAACCCTATCTGTTCTACACTCAACCTCCAACTCCCACTCCCATTCCTTCCGCCAGACAGAGGGTTAACAGAGATTAGTCTGTGAAACACTGTCCTATCTTGTGAAATTCGGTCCTAGCTGTGGATTATTTCTCCGTGGGTGGGGGTGGAGGGGCTCCATGGGTCGCTGCACAGATTAACAGCTCAATTATAGCCAGGTAAACTGATCTACTGACCCCATGCAAGGATTAGAGTGTGAGATAAAGTACTGAGGTGGTGCCCAGGGCTCTGATATCTCATGATTAGGGGTAGTATTTCAACTGATTGGAAAAAAAATATGTGAATGTAGTATTTTGAAATAAAAGTTGGAAATTTGCTGTCTCAAATGTCAATGAAACATCCTGGGAAATTATAATAATTACATTTTAAACAATTCGTTCCTATTAATAATCATTTTCAATATCAAATAATTGTTTAAAAAAATTAGGATTTTTTTATGATTTTGACCAAAAATAAAGTCTGTTTATTTAGCCAACCTGAGATGCCCTAAAGAGCAGTGATTATACCTAATCCAGAAGGAAGAGGGTTAATAGAATATGGAATATGTCGTTAAAATTTATTAATTGTGCTTTTTTTTATCTCTTTAAAAAGAAAATGTAGGATCACGCCCCCTTGTTTGGACTCATCTATAGATGTACATGTACCGTAGTTGAAATAGTTATCAAAGCACAGTGAGAAGATCAACAGTAAGCGTCTTCTATCCCCGGTGTCATATATGTATCTGACCTCCAACAGCTAATGCTAACACCGACAGCCTCCTGATGAGATGAGTACCTGCCTGCAAACCTCACATTACGAGGGAAGCGGATCTCTTATAGCCTCGTGTTGGCTGGGTTAATTGTTCCTTCGCTGGGCAAACACTCGGAAGACGTGCACAGCTTACACAACGGTGTAACAAGGCTCGTAATCTGCAGTCAGGTCCCCACTCAGTGTGAGCAAACAGATCACTACGCCGACAGATCACCGACGTATCACTGCACCGTCTTGGACCACAGAAATATATCGTGGCGTACATTTGTCAGTCACGATAGTCTCGTGTAGCGATCTGGTTTGCGAGACGCGAAAAGGTCGTATTGTAGTCGGGACGTAAATCTGGGTGAACGACATGCTTATATTGGTCTGTGAGGTGACGTAAGCCTCGGTTTACGCCCGGACTACGGTACGACAGTTTCGTGAAACACTCGCCAAGTTATATATTAGACTAGGATCGTGGGACTCTTGACTTCAATCAGGATTTTAGCTCTATGATATTTACTGCTATATCGCTGAATGTATGTTGCTAGTCACAATGGATTTGTATACCATTACACATCACTGCATCGGTAATGCATATATTAGTTCAGCTCAGTCACATGTCTATTAACGTCATAGATCAATAGTTTGATGAATGTATAAGGTGGTTTTTCAGATACGTGTGAACAGTTTGAATTCATAGTTTTCAATAGACTGGATTGAAATGAATAATAAACAAATTCACATTTTCAATTTATTATGTCACATTTTACATGTGTGTTTCTCATGAATAATTTATTGGATTAAAAAAATAAGTATGAAGTTTGTTTGTATGATATATTTTTAATTGAACAAACATCAGAACGTTTTTTCTTCTGGGATTAGATTGTATTTGTAACATGGCAATTACTTTGAACCAGGTGTCAATCACACATCAAGGAATCACATTTGACAATGTAACACATTCTAGTGCGTTTTTACCTCCACGCATACAAAGAGGAACTCTCGATAACAACGTCTCCTCAATATAAGTGCCCTATCAGTAGCTACTTAGGAGTAAAACTGTAGACATGACGACATAGCTATGAGCTATGTAAATACTAGGTATCGATTGAAAGACTACTTGCCAATAAACTTATTAAATGTTGTATATCTTGTAACTTGTATTGCTAGATTTCACAATCATGATCTGCTATCAGTATTGGAATATTTCCTATGTCTATGATACTTGAGGTATATGTAGTAGATAGTACATACCAACCAATGAAGAAATTATCTACTTTATTGTTTTGTCCTTCACGTCGTCTCATGCTACTTGTGAACTGGAAAGTTATGATATCAATCTGATTAATAATAACTGACTATCTGACATTCAATTCTTTGATCATGTTGGCAGGATAGCAGTTTGGATCCTGGAATGTAGTGTTAATTCTTTGATACATCACTTACCTTAATGACTAATTTGAGTTCTTGATGTTGCCTGTATTTCTCAACACAGTTTGAACAAAACTGAGAAACATGAGACAAATATTTAAAATTGAAAACATTATATATACTCAAAATTAAATAAGGCGCAGTAGCCATTTTTTGCCATATGAATTTAGCCGTATAACTATATTTTAAGAATGGAAAATTTATAAATACCTACTAGGCTCTCTTCAAGAACTTGGTGATACATTGGAGGAAGAATGACACCAGATTCCTCAAACGGGACACAAACATTTTGTCGATTTAGCTTCCACACAAAATATCCTGTATTTTTTGTTGTTGAGTATATAATTTGTTTTCTTTAATTGACTTCACAAATTCATATCAGTTGTTGAGTTTGGTATTAAAATAACTTTTTTTCCTTTCATATTTTTCAGAGTAGTACAAAGGGAGTTCAGTTACTGGACAAAGTGTTTGACCATCTCAATCTGTACGAGAAGGATTACTTTGGCCTCAGATATGTCGACCACCGTGGACAGACAGTGAGTACAGAAATCATAATATCATAACAGTCAGAAATGACAATATTTTCCCTAAAGCATTTAATAACCAATATGAATTTAGAGTTGACACGGATATTCGTGAGTGAATATTAATTTACAAATATTTGAATAGTAAAACAGCATTTGAATATTCAAACACATTAGCACGTTATTCCGGAATACCTTTGAGACCTTATTTCAATATCAACCTGGTATTCAGGAAACAATGGAAATTTACTGATCATACATTTGAGATGTGTTAGGTGATTATTTTTTATCGATAGGGTGAGTGGAAATGTCACTTTGTAGCACATTATTTTACACAAAGATTTCGAATGAATATTCAAATATGAATAGAATACTTAATGAATTGGTTCGAGTACAGTTGCACTAAATGTGAAGTTAATAATACTTTTTGAGTAATTCCTGATTTTCGTGGTGGGTGGGAATTAACATTCCAAATAACAATGTCAATCTGCATAACCAATTTCTTGCTAACCTGGCTTGGTCATGATCATTACGCCTGCTACCTTGCTTTGCTAGGGACTGCCATCAGATGTATAAATAGAAAACTGTTATTGCTTTTCCTGGTACATTGATAGATCTACACATCTAATGATCTATTAACACATTCAACCAAAATGGCACAAAGTTGAGGAAATCATATTTTAAATAGATCTTCCATATAAAAGTATTAGAAATGATTCTGTCGTCAATTTTATCTGTGTTGAAAGCTTATTCTTGTCATATTTCTTTAGAGCCACTAATTCCCCACTGGTTCCTATTGCTGGATTTCACCTCAAATGTACAGAGAATGTTCCACCTCCATAATAACACATGTTAAGACAGGGTGGCATGCTGAGCCCTCAGTTAATCATAGCAACTGTTAGAAATCCGACCGAGTCTTTGACTCCGAAGTGGGGATGCCACCCGGCCTGCGATCACATGTTTTTCATGTTTTCTATTATCACAGCCTTGCCATGATTTGTTTTTCATGTTTTCTATTGTCGTTGCCTCGGTCTGATGTGTTTTTCATGTTTTCTATTGTCGTCCTCAGCACTGGATGGAAGATTCCAAGTCCATCGGCTCACAACTCAAAGGTAAGATGCACAGATGATTAACTTACATGGTACTCCTGTAAATCTACGGTAATTGGAAGTCTGGCCTTAGCAATGGTGTTGTCTATCGCTAAGGTTGAAGTTACTGTTACCTTAGTATTGTTTCGTACAGCTGGGCCCTGGAATATCCAATTCCCCAAGCTATTGGTATTATCAGTACCTACATTCAGATATCAAACTTTTTATTATATACATGTACACATCCTGAATTTCCAAGCTTATTATTGTTGCGGAAAATCTAGGAAAATCAGTTGGCTTGTTCCATGATAACCCATAAAAGTTCTGAGTTCGAATCCCATGCATCCACATGTTAGGTATCGTTGTCTCCTGTTAAGAACAGGTTCACATGCAAGAAAGGTTTAGGTTGCAATGTGGGATGTCTATGCACATTGTGTACTGTCACCCTTGGTTTGTTTGTTCCAGCCGCGACATGTTTGTCATAGCTCTAGCTGGATCTCAGATGATAAGCACATTGCTATGATATTACTGAAATGCAGTGCAAAACTGAAAAACTGAAAAAGATACAAAAACAACCTCCTCACTCACTAGTAAGAGAGTTCCATGCTATAGACCTAGCATGACTGTGATATACAGTGCTCCCTCGATATAACACTGAAGTTGGGGTCCATGACATGCCGCCTGCGTTATAATACCCACGTTATATCAACAAATATAATTGGAGAAAGATTTTAAAAGAAAAATTTTAATTTTTAATTTTTAAATGGCGTCCATGTTGGACCCTGCGTTGTATCTGAATCCACGGTGCATCAAAGGGCGTTATATCGAGGGAGCACTGTACTTCCTAGACTTGAAATGCTTTTAGTAAAGAGTTTCTCCTATTTAAACCACACTGTTCTAAACAAGGAAAATAGATTTAACCAATTTGCCCCAAATAGCCATATAATTTGGAAAGTCTGTGTACAAATATAATTCAGACTATTCAGTAAACTGCAGATGTAAACATATATGCAGGACAGATGTTGAATAGGAATACAAATATGTTGCAATAATTAGATCATAGTAAATATTGCTTGTATCACTTGTATAATCCTGGAAAATTATATTCAATTCAATTCAATTCTTTATTGCATGTAAGGCCACTGTCCCATATTTACAGTAATGCATATACATTTCAATGTATTTAAATAGCAAGACTGCAGGTAGACAGTACAAGTCATTATATAAGTACCAGTATTATAAGAATTAATTTACATTTGCAGACAAAATATCATGTCTTAAAGATAATGCATATAATGAATAAATAATTGCAAGTTTAATATTACATTTTTTTTACCCGATGAAAATTATATAAAAACATCAAAACAAATATTGTTCAATCAATTTAACTATTTATATAGGTATTAAAGCATGTGCATAATTATATGCTTCTTCATTTTATAAAATAATTAAATGTTTTATCATCGCAAATGTGTGAAAGATTCCTGCAGCCATAGTGATCCATTGAATTGAAATGTTAATTTCCCCAAATGTATTCACAAACATACAACACGTCTAATCTTATTAATATGTTGAAGCTGAGGGCTCTTAACTGACAGTTGTGTGTGAAGACAGCTGTCTAGGACTCGCGTATATCTGTTTGAACTGCTAAGTATCCATACCTTCCATACCAGATTTACTCATCTACAGAAAACATATTCTATTCCAAATTGTTTTCCAAGCTGCCTTTTAAAAATTTACAGTCCATGTGTTTACATTCCGCGAAGCTCATCTATTTGCATCGTTGCCTATCACTTTCTTACTGTCAATGTTTGAGGGATATTTGTGTTGTAATTTTGGATATGGAAACTTTAACACTGTCACTGCTGCTGGCAACTAGAGATGCCAGATATTAGGCAGTGGCAGTGATTCATTCTGCAGAGACGTATAGCATTGCTGTATTTGGATGTACCGTATAACTATTTGAATGGTGAATTTATTAACTGTAATGAGCAGTAGTTTTACCTTTGGTTCATCAGGCCATTGGTACTTGAATTTCATGGTTTACCGATCTGGCAACCTTATTTTGGAAATAAAAATTATTATTTTTAATATATTCCGGCGACTTGCAGACACATATTATAATAAATGGTGAAATTTGAGTATATTAAACTGTTCTATTTTTCGACCCATTCACACAAATCTGTAAACCAGGGTATTGAATAAGCCTAATATGGTGATTTAGCTGAAAAGTTTTACATGTACGGTATATAATATATTTGTACTTGCAGGCTGTACCGCCCCGTACACCTTCTACTTTGGAGTCAAATTCTACGCAGCTGATCCTTGCAAGTTGAAAGAAGAAATCACCAGGTAAAATACAGACAGATTTTTTCCAGACCAACAGATGAACAGAATGTCATCATTGATTGACATTTTAATACATGATCACAAATATTGTAATACCGGTTGCACCTTCTCAAGATCTAGAGGACCTTTCATCGATAGAAACTTTAACTTTAAAACTTACTAGCCCAAATAGTGATACAAATAACAAATGTTATGAATTGCTACTAGCACTTAGGATACCTTTAGCATTGGGAGAAATGACCCAGGCTAGCGGGCTAGTGTCAATCTGCTCCTCTACTCTCAACTGTGAGCTGTGAAGTCAGAGGTCTCCAAGATTTGAAAACATTCTGTGTTACTTGTTCTTTACTCAGTGCTTTAAAGGTTATGCTTAGTTTAGCATTGAATTGAAAAGCCATGTTTGAACTTTGACCTCAGATCTCCATGGACGTAATAGGTGCTGGTGGTAATATCTTCTTCTGACGCCTTTCTCAGGCAGCTTCATGAATATCATTTCAAAATGAACTTTTTGAAAAACTGAATAAAGAGTAACACACACTTGTTGTGTGAACATTCATTTTCATGTTTATATTTTAATTTTCTTTTGCTATTCAATGTATTGGCAGTAAGAATTAAAGATTGTATGGGATTTGGCAGCATAAGAAACATTGCTGAGTTGTTCACATGAACCATAATTATACTACTAGTATCTTTAAAATATAGCCAATCTAGGTTTCTCTTATAGATGTCCTTCCATTTATTTTGTTTAAATTGGGGTTGTCACTTTCTAGATTTTTTCACTAATATCACGATTTGTCCTTCCATAATCCACTCTAACTAAATGCACAATTCAAATAAATAAATGAATCTCACATGTGTGCAGTGGTAATGCCACTAGTAAGCAGTCTTGAGATTCACGTGTTCTAGGTACAAATCCTGCATTGTACTGTAACATGTAGTTATTTCACGCTTTTCTCCTATATGCAGGATTGCTGAAATACTATAGAAGAAAAAAACACAAACCAAAAATAAAAGAGAAAAGAACAAATACATGAAGAAAAACAACACCAACATAAATTGTAAGAGTTATCAAAAAGAAATGAATTAGAATAATGCATGGTTTTAAAAAGTTAAATGTGAGATTTAAATAAACCACAGTCATACGCACGTTCCATGATAATACCAAAACACCACAGCTTGTTACGAAATCTTATCTGTTCATATCTAATCTGTAACACACATGCCTTTATCTCGGTATGCTACTGTCTGCGTCTCACTTCGTCTCACACTCCAAATTGTGTTACTTTCTAGGATATGCCGAAGTACGTTGGCTTACTGCTCAGTTATTGAATTATGTTTCTATCACGCTGGGATCTAAATGAAGACTCAGTACAGTGAGCCAGACATGGGGGGAGGGGGGGGGGGGTCAAATCCCTTGGGGGTGGTGTGGTTCCTTTGGAGTGGACTGGGCCCTGGTTTGTGGGGATGTGGATAGAGGGTCTGTGTCTGGGGATAGGTTTGGGGTCCTTGGGAGTGGTCTGGGCCCTGGTAGGGGTAGGTGGTTGGTGGAGGATCTAGGCCTGGGGGTGGTATGGGTTCTAGCTCTTGGTCGGTGGTGGGGGATGGGGATTGAGGGTCTGGGCCTAGGGGGTGGGGGTGGGCTGGGGGCGGTATTACCTGACTGGAACCACATGCAAGAAACAGGTTGATTAGCAAACAGTTTCCATGCAGCAGGTGTTGATTAGAAAATGTTGCCAAGAAGATGGTGATGCAACTAACCTAGTGCAGCAGATACACACACATCACAGAGTGCATGTGATGTAATTACAAGAATAGCCGCTAGGTTAGGTTAATAAGCTGATTATTAGATTTACTAAAGTGTATGCAGGTAATATGTGGATGTTTAATCATTTTCTCCTCTGTACGATATACTTAGGTACAGATGTTTGCTTTGATTATGTTATTGTTTGCACATTAATCCATATGTATTTATAGGGCAGTATTTCTGTTATTTGCAAGAGTTATCATAAAGTTCTTCTATTTTTAGTGCACTATGATGAACTAAACTCTGGATTTGAAATACCAACGCTATGTTAAATTGCTCTTTTATCTGTTTAATTAGGATCATGTTAAATCTTCTAAGGTAACTAGAATTCAGTATTTGACTATCACCTGTTGATGTGGCTGATCCCAAGTGCAGGTTGATAGTGTGGCTACATATCTGAAGAATTGCAGACGGTCATAACATTTTCCTCATTTATGACATTTTATTTCTTTTTAGGTATTTAGTTGAAGGATTTAGTCTTTTTCTGAAAATGTCCTTGTCAATGACTGCTGGTGAAGTCTTGAAGTTTATAGCATTTATTGCCAAGCATATTTTCAGAAAAAGACTAAATCCTTCAACCAGATGAAAGCTAAAAAGAAATAAAACATGAGGAAAAAGTATCACATATTATTACAACTGTATATTACATTAACATTGTGGTCATTGCATATCAGAGAAATATTCCTACTGTGACCCCCCCAAAAAAATTCAATCAATCAATCAATCTTTCCTCCTATCTTTTTTAGGTAGCTCTTTCATATACCAATGTACAAGAATGTATTTGTTTGGTCATCGTTTCTGAAAGCTCTCGTATCTATTAAGAGATCTTGCCCCGAGATTACGAAACTTTCTGAGCACAAAAACGTACTCAGACTATGACGTCACATGACGTTTTATGAACAAAAT
>JAVCKZ010097900.1:0-11189 GCA_034780755.1 Lepetodrilus elevatus | reverse complement strand
ATATCCACTAGTAAAACAAATAACCTTTAGTAACAGTATTATATATATTCTACTGTAATGCGATAACATAAGTTATCCATTACATATGCATTCAAAATATTATCTCTAAAACATATGTGTTGACATCTGCTATAAGCAATGCTCTACCATCTGCAATTAGCTACATTTCCCCATACTATTATTCAACTATAATTCCCCACATTTATGTATTGTATACTTAAACTGTAATTGTCTTATATGTTTTATGTGCTATGTATTACCCGTATACATTCCGTCTCCAGAATAAAATATACACGTCATTATTAACCGGACTTCTCTTGTCTCAGACCCAGGCTTCAAGAATCATTATGACCTTCCAAATAGCAGTAATTAGAATGTTATAAGTGGGGAGAAAGCAGAACGATCCAACCTTCTCGCAGATGTCAACACCATCACGGTTTCAGGAACCGTATGGTTTGAGAAGCCAGGGTCCGGCAGAACAGCAAGAACAACAACCACAGAGAAGGAACCAAGAACAACAACAACAACGGGAGCAGCATCTACAGATACAACAGCATCAGCACGTGGAAGCTAGACGGATGGATGCTGCAGTTTTCGCCGTTGCAAAGTATTCCGGAAGAGCCACAGAGAGCGCAGAAGCCTGGCTCAATGACTTCGAACAGTGGATAGCCTTCCATGGATATGATGATGACACGAAGAAAAAGGCCGCCTTCACCCTCAGCATGACGGACCAGGCCCACTTATGGATAAACGAACTCCCGGCTGACAAGAAGGACACCTACCAACACCTGCGGGATGCATTCACCTGTCGATTTGGTAGACGAGACCAATGCGATCCAGATTTGTGGGATGTTGCGCAAAGACCGGACGAGTCTGTTGAAGACTACCTAATCAGGGCACAAAAAATGTTCCAGTTCAGAGGAATTAACCCTGGTTATGTGGTCAAGCTAATAGAGAAAGGATTGTCACCATTGCTAAGGTCCACAGTGCAGCTGCAAAATCCAAAGACAATGGATGACCTTATATCAGTCTGCAAACTTGTGAAGAGTGTTAAAGCACAGGAGAAGAAAACAGAAAGTGTGAAAGCTACCAGTACCACGAGTAGCCTGGATAACGTATCCAAAGACTTAGGGGAGATTATCATCAATCTCCTCTCAAAACAAGACTCCAGGATAGAGCAAGTACCACAGCAAACAGTCTACCAGGGACCAGCCTACCCGCCGCAGCCAACTTACCAACTACCAGCCTACCCGCCGCAACCTGCTTATCAGCCGCAACCAGCGTACGAGCCACCAGCCTACCCATCGCCGCCGGTGTATCAGCAGCCAGCCCACTATCAGCAGCAGATACCAACACCTCCGTACCAACCACAACCGGCCCCCTACCACCACCAACCAACCGGACATTCACAGCCGTCATACCAAGATAGGCGTAATGGACGCTACCAGCAACGACGTCATGATCGACCTTCCAACTCCAATCGTCAGTGCAGACAACGAGACCGGCAGACACATTCACAGCAGAAGTGCGCAGCATGTGGTGAGTTTTGCGATGGTTTCAATTGTAAAGGCTTCAACTTTCCATGTCAAAATTGTCAGAAACCCCATTTAACTTGTCTGTGTTGGTCTAAACCGTTATGTCAAAGATAGGAATTTGCGCCTGATACTTTGTCTAGCACAGAGGTCAGGCACCATAAACAGGAAACCGTTACCTTAGTAGCTCCATTATATAAAAATACAGTGCTAGTTTCTGTAGGAAACACAAAAACGCCAGGGTTGATAGATACAGGAGCGTCTATTTCTTGCATTAGCCTAAACTTGTTAGAAAAATCAGGGCTAAAACAATCAAACATTAGGCAATCCGAGTGTACTCAGGTGCGTGGCGTAGGAGGTGAAACTCACAAAGTGCTAGGTGTAATTGACGTGAAATTCAGATTAGGACATTTATCATTTGAATTCCCATTTCATGTACTCACTCATTTGCATTATTCTTTCATTTTGGGTTTAGACTTTTTGGAGGAAAACAATGTTTCAATTCATCCTGGGTCACGTACCATTTCCATTCAGGAAGGGTTAGTTGTAGTTGCAATGATTCAATGTGATACCGGGTTAGCTAGAGCTAAAACTAGTTGTACAATTCCGCCCAAACATGAGTGTGACCTAGAGGTCAAAGTAACTAGAACAAAACATGGCGAAACTGTATTACTTGAACCTGTCTCTCAGTTGTCAAACCTAAATGTGTGTGGTGGCAAAACATTAACAAAGGTGCTAAAGGGTAAAGCAACAATTAGATTACTTAATCCTACAACAAAAGAGGTGTTCATTCCCGCAAACAGAGTGCTAGCATCTGTTAGTCCAGTAGACATAAACACAATACATGTCATACAGGATGACTGTGATAGTTCAGATAACCTAACTTCAGCTCAGGCGCCGGTTTCATCTGATCCAATTTCATTCGATCTGTCTGAATCAGATTTGACTAATGAGCAAAGATCTAGTCTAAATTCATTTTTAGCACAAAATAGAGACGTGTTCGCTAAAACCACAAAGGAATTAGGCAAAACAAACTTGTATCATCATCGTATAGAAACCGGTGATGCTACACCCATTCGGCTCCCACATTATAGGCAAAATCCTACTATTAGGGCAGAATGTGCTAAACAGGTTAAACAGATGCTTGAAGATAATATAATTCAAAAGAGTAGGTCACAGTGGCGTTCACCAGTCGTAATGGTTAAAAAGAAATGTGGAGATTATCGTTTTGCGGTAGATTACAGGAAGCTCAATGCCGTTTCTCAGCCAATGTTTTTCCCAATGATTAGAATGGAAGATGTCATAGACTCGATAGGAGAATCACAAGCTCAGCTATTTTCAGTACTCGATTGTGCTAGTGGCTTCTGGCAAATACCAATGGACCCAGAAACAAAAGATAAAAGTGCTTTTATTACGCCGGAAGGTGTATTTGAGTGGAATAGGATGCCATTTGGTTTGAAAAATGCACCTATGACATTTCAAATGCTCATGTCCGAAGTGCTCAGAGATATGAACTGGAAATACGTCCTTGTTTATGTTGACGATATCATCATCTTTAGCAAGACATTTGAAGAGCATCTAAACCATCTGCATCAGGTATTTTCAAAGTTAAGGGAAGCAGGCTTAACTCTAAAACCAAGTAAATGTAGATTCGCAGCAAGAAAGGTAGTCTATCTCGGCCATATATTCAGTAAAAACGGGATTGAAGTAGATCCTTCAAAAACGGCAGCGGTCAAAACCATTCCAGCTCCGAAAAATCAGCATACGGTAAGACAGTTCCTGGGATTGGCAAACTATTACAGAAAGTTCGTGAAGGGGTTCTCGAAAATAGCAGCACCACTTAACAACTTGCTCAAAAATGAAACAAAGTTCGTATGGGACCAAGCATGTCAATCTGCATTTGACGAACTCAAAACCGCCTTAACCTCGGCACCAATACTGATATACCCAAACATGGATAAGTCCTTCATACTCACAACGGATGCGTCAGGAACAGCGCTAGGCTATATCTTATCTCAGCTGGGAGAAGATGGTAAGGAACATGTCATTCATTATGGTGGTAGATCTTTGAAGGAATTTGAGAAGAAATGGTCAGTCTCAGAACAAGAAATGTTAGGAGTACTAGAAGGGATTAAATTTTTCAGAGTTTATTTGGCACATCAAAAATTCACTATCATAACGGACCAAAAAGCGCTGACGTCACTAAAATCCATGAAACACACAGGGGGTAGATTAAGTCGTTGGGCAATTCAGCTACAGGAATACTCATTTGACATAGTTCACAGACCTGGTAAGCAAAATACAAACGCGGATGCACTATCTCGAAGGGAGTATCCGGAAACAAACATGCAGAACGACACCGAAGATGGAGACCCATTACCTTTTCCCACCATGGCGCCTGTATGCACAGAGGAAGCAAATCCCCGTATGCACCTCAGTACTACCTTCCAATACGCAGGAGAAACGGAAGCAACCCAGGTTGTAGCAGCCATGGACCCGGTCGATCCCAAGGACAAACTTCCAGAGGTAGCGCAGTATCAAAGACAATGTCCTGATCTAAAGGATATTATCTACTTCCTGGAAACCAATCAAATAACGGACGGCCTAACAGAAAAAGAAGCAAGAAGCGTCCACGTGCGATCCGAAGCCTACGATCTAAAAGATGGAGTACTGTATCACTTTCAAAACCTTCGAGATAAGTCTCTACCAGCAGATGAACGAAGAGTCACACAAGTAGCCTTACCCAAGATATTTCGACCAGATGCACTAAAAACATACCATGATTCTATAGCAGGAGGTTGTCACAAAGGAAGAGATGCCACTAGACAGGCACTCATCCAGAAATACCACTGGCCAGGTCTGTACCAAGATGTCGAAGACTACATAAAGTCATGTGAAGCATGCCAGAAAGCGAAGAGAGCACCCCATGCGAAACGTCCTCCACTAACGTCCATGCCAATTGAGGAAACCTTCTCCAGACTACACATAGATTTCATCGGTCCACTAACGCAGACACAGGAAGGATACAAACACATTCTCCTAGTGGTTGATAGCTTCAGTGGATGGTGCGAAGCATTTCCTACGAAGACACAAGATGCCAAAGAAATAGCAGGTAAACTGTACAATGAAATATTTACAAGGTATGGAGCACCAAGGACTATCGTATCGGACCGTGGAGCAAATTTCATGTCCAAATTGGTAGAGGCCGTATGTGAGCTGTTCCAGGTCACTCGTCATTGCACAAGCTCTTATCATCCTCAGACCAACAGTTCGTGTGAACGAAGAAACTCAGTGATAGAGCAGGCACTCAGGACCTATTGTGATGACAAGCATTCCAATTGGCCAGATATAATCCCAAGCATCATGATGTCTCTACGCTCAACACCTTCTCAAACGACAAATTGTTCTCCATACAGTCTGCTCTTCGGAAAGGAAATGCTTCTCCCATTTGATACCTCAATGGTTCCTAAGGAAACTCTTGGCAAGGACGCTGAACAGCATTTGAAGTCACTAATAGACCATCTCAAGACAGCCAGGAAAATCGCTGCCGAGAACACAAAGGTAACACAAGAAAGAAACAAACACTATTATGACCAGAAGTCAAAGGAACCAACATTCCAATTACAAGACCAGGTCATGATGCAGAACAATAAAAGAATACCAGGATTGTCAAGCAAGCTCCAGCCAAAGCACACGGGTCCGTACTACATCAAAGAAATAGGTCCAAACTACACGTACAAGCTCCGAGATTGTCAGACAGACAAGCCAGTGAAGGCAATGGTCAACGCCAGTAGATTAGTACGGTACCACGACCCAAACGTTGTCAAGCCTCATCTTAGGCATCAACAGCAACAACACTTGCAACATCAGCCAATGGCGCATCAGAATATACGTGGCGTACCTGAGAAATTAGCTGAAAAGCAAAAGACTGCTGCTAACTCAAAGAATACACAAGCCACAAATGCATCTAAACCAAACGCCAAACAATGTCAGAATAAACCTAGTAAGCATAGTCAGTCACTTGAAAAAGACAAAGATAAGTCAGCATCTGATTACTATGAAATACAAAAGATTCTGCAATGTAAATGGGTAGACGGTACAAAGATGTACAAGATAAAATGGAAACTAGATGGAAGTAGTTCGTGGGAACCAGAATACCACATAAATAGGGAAGCTAAAAATCATTTTCATGAAAGCACCACGTATAAAGGCAAAAGTAAAAAGAAACGCAAAACACTCTTTAGGTAAGCATTAAGGCAAATGAACCACTATGTAGACATATATGTTTATTCCCAGGTCCATAGGTATTTTTTTTCAAAGAGCTAGCTAGCCATACCATCCCCATCCACCCCACTCCATCTTTTTTGTTACGATAGGAAAAAGGAAGTTAGTGTCTGCTCAAAAAGTGATGATTGTGGTATTACTGATCACAATACGACAATTTTCTCTTAAGACAACTAACAACCAAATTATTTTTTTCTCTTCTGGAAAACATTCAACTGGTTCACCTGTCTGATGCTCCTCGTGTCCCAATCATCTGATAATCGACAAGTTCAAATTAAAATGCAAATTATTTCTTCAGCTGGACGTATTTTCGCCAAACCTCTAGTTAAAAATCAGGTTCAATAATATATAATTAAATATGTCAGCAATACTCAATTGACTAAATGTGCAATTTTATTTACACAATAAACAGGACAACTATTATGATGAGATAATCATTAAACCTCAAGGATTAATCACAAACTTATAGAGCCTAAACCACCAGTTCACTCTAATGCTACAGATTAAACACGTCTTTAGTTAAAACAACACAGACGAGTATTAATTCCAATTGTATCTTGAGTAATTAGTATCATTACTTATCATTACTTATCATTACTTATCATTACTTATCATTACTTATCATTACTTATCATTACTTATCACTAAGAAGCCTTTACAAATACGCCATCGTGAAACTTATCGCAGGCTCATGCCGCCTCAATGTGGTTATAAATACTGATTGAAGATGACGATGGATGTGAATGTGAACATGATGTGACTATGATAATGATGTGACTGATCATTGTGACTATGATTGTCTTGTGTTTATAATCATGATTGTGATGTTACTGTGATTATGAACAATCAGCTTTTGAGGACAAAAGCATCTTTTCCAGAGGAGTATTGTAACAGTGACAAAATGTCGCTAACTGGACTCAGAACATTAGTGTACATAACACACATAATCCCTGTTGATCCAGAGATGCAAGCTGTAATTAAGCAGTAAATGCCATGTCAATTCAAAGCATGTAGAAGCAGCTCAATTAACGCAAATGTAAATAACAATGCACTATACATTTTGAGCTGCTAATTAGCCATTGATGTGTTAGTATTGCTTAGACAGACGTCTCGGCATTGAGAACAAGTATGAAGTCGGTTATTAAGCAAATAGTATAAAAGGCGTGTATACTTTCATTAGAGACATTCCGTCTCCAGAATAAAATATACACGTCATTATTAACCGGACTTCTCTTGTCTCAGGTAAGCAACATTGTTTAACTTATGTATTGAATGAAACGATTCTGAATATTATGATGCCATAAATATGCAATTTGTACATAATACTTTGAAATAGAAATATGATAAGAATATAACATAATAACTGAAGAGTATAATACTCTAGAACATACTCGGTCAGTTTATTAAGCTTTAATTAACAAGCTTAAATATATCGGGTGGCCAAAAAAACCCGTCCGGAACTTTAAAGGTTAATATATTTGTAACAAACGAGTATATTACTATGGAACTTCACACATGTGACAACTATAATGTTATTAACATATTCTGAACGTTTCAAGTCCCTATGTCGTATACTTTTTCTGCAGTCGGATACTTAAAAACAAAAGTCAAAAACTGTAATGGCAGAACCAGTTATTAAAAACGATATAGTACTTGTGATGGTCAATTGTCCTATATGTTTTATGTGCTATGTATTACCCGTACATTCCCTCTCCAGAATAAAATATACACGTCATTATTAACCAGACTTCTCTTGTCTCAGACCCAGGCTTCAAGAATCAGTATGACCTTCCAAATAGCAGTACTTAGACTGTTATAGTACGAAACGTTTTCTCGCAAATCCTTCATAGTTCAGTTGACAAGATAAATAGCGGAACGTTCCCCTATTTGATATAAAATATGATTTTTTTTTTGTAATTATCGAGTGTTGGGGATCAAGTACATCACTAAATAACAACTTGTGGGTTGGATAAATCAAGCGCAATTAGTCTCAGATCGAAATTCGTTTGTCCATTATCCAGGTCTATCAACTGTGATATTATGCCTTTTAATGAACTGTTGCACAGATTGTATAAAAATGAGTGGTAATGTGTGGTGCAGATATTTTTTTAAATGGTCACCATTTAGACTTAATATAAAGATCACACTTGTAGATGCTTCTGTAGCATAACGATATGTATAGGATCTTGAATGCACCCCAGCCTTCGAGGTCTGCAGATATTACCCACACGGCCAATAGATGCACTCTACTGAGTCTACAGTGCTGTAGTGTCGTTACCATCCCAATTTTCACCAAATAAGAGCAGTGGATTACCACTTTGGATGCACAATAAAGGGACATACGTAATCAATATAAATATTCACTTTATGTCACAATATTGATCCAATACATTTTCATGTTCTTTTCATGTTCATACATCAAAGAGTCGCTTCATGTCACAATATTGATCCAATACATTTTCATGTTCTTTTCATGTTCATACATCAAAGAGTCGCTTCAATCGGCAGAAAAAAACAAAATAGGCTTCAGTTCTTGATACAACGTCGACGACAATACTGCCCCAGTTCGTGATAAATAATCTTTATGTTTTGGTCGATGATCGACCGTGGACGATCTAGGCACACTACGAGGCTTCCACGGCTTTCGCCATCCAGTCTGGCGCGGTGGTGGAGATCTTCTCGATGATGTTGTTCACCTGGAAGCAGAGACTCTGGATCTGTCGGTCCCAAGTCGGTAACGTCTCGCGTGCTGGAATACATAGAACACAGAATACAGACACCATTGACAGGTGCTACAACATTGATACAATTGTCCCAAGTTGGAAATGGCCTCATATGAGATTACTTAACTTTATGAACAAACTTTGTGAACAAACCTTGAGTTGAGCATGAAATCGTACTCAGAAAAGTTTCGTAATCTCAGGGTAATGTCTCACATGCTGCAGAACACGGGAGTACACAAACCATTAACTGGCACTACAACATACACTACCCATACATGACGACAACATTAATAAATCCTGCAGGCAGTGAGCAATGAGTGGCGGACGTGATTTACCTTCAAAATGTACAATGGAGTCTATCTGGTCAATGTGGCCATTCATCCGTCCCTCCGTGATCATCTGCGAAGCAATCTTCTCCGCCTAATTGTAATGAAAGAAAAAAGTAGAGAATGACCATGAAAGAAGAGGGTGAATGTTAGTAATGGAATATTTATCCTCAGGTGATTTATTAAACTCGTCGGTAAAACTGATATTGGCAAAGCCTCGTACAATACCAGTTTTACCTACTCGTTGAATAAATTCAGTATTAAATGACCACTCGTGTTAGATCCTCTATATCTAACCTACCTGTTTTGTGGTATGTTGCATAAACCTCAAGTGAACACATTACTAACCTAAGAAATATAAACAAAGGCATCACGCAGTCTGATCACGTCGACATACCTTCTGTGGGGCTATCTCCAGGAGTGAGCCCAGCTCCGCAAATGAAATGTTGTCGTAGAGTTTGCTGGCAGACAGGAGATTATGTTCAATCACAGCCCGGTCTAGGATTGTGGAACCTGATCACACAAAATACAATATAAAACAGAATATTACATCATCAAACAAGATACTGCATAAAAAAACCCAGGATATTCATCATTAAATAAAAGGCTATAGTTTAGAAAAACATGTTGCATCATCAATCAAATAACCAGTAATGCTGACCAGTGTCAAATTAAAACTATTTTGGTGAATTCCTACAAAATGAATGAAATGTTCACAAACCATCTGCGGTGACCGCTTTCTGGTGAGGTTGTAGCAATGCCTGGAAATCTTGGAGATCAATACTCCTGATGATCCGATCCAAGTACCTGGCAAATACACGCAAATGAGTGAATATGGAGTTTAACGTCGCTGCGGGAATCTTTCACCCGTTTGCGATGAGCAAATACACGTAAACAATACTGGCAAATACAGAATACTGCAGATTATTTTGTAATAAGTGAGTGAGTGAATTATTGTTTTTCATCACCATACGTGACGAATAATACATAATTTAAAATTCCACAGATTTTATATTTTCATTTAAAGTGCTCAGCCTCAAAGCAAAACAACAAACGAATATCTCTAATCCAAATCAATTACATAGCATGACTAGTAAACTTGTCCCTGGGGTAAAAGCGTGGCTCACATTTTCTCCAGGATGTTGAAGGCAGGGAGGTGCTGACATCGTTCATCCTTGAAGAGTGTTGCCAACATCCTTGACCTCTGTTGACCTGTAGATATACAAACACTACTTCTACATCCTTTCAAACAATAAAGAATATATCGTTGTACCTCTATCACATCATCTGGAGCAGAAATCGTTACATTTCTTCAATATATTCCATACAGCCATTTTTCTCTCAACTATAATTCTGTGCTTGTCCATGATCCAAGGTCAGGCTACATCCGTCATCTGACCCCGAAGTTATGGAAACCTTTGAGTACAATTTCATGCTCACGTTAATTAAATATTGGGATTAGTAAACAAAACATGGTATTCATCAAGAAATCGTACTCAAGAGTGCTTTGCAAGCTAGGTTTCATGTTCTTATCGCTAGAGCTACTACTAGACCGGAATTCCCTTTCCTTGGATCATGCTACTTTATACATAGGCTAGACATTACTATTAGTACAGAGGTCTTTATATCGTTACCTGCCGAGGCCAGGGTGGTGCAGATGAGAGCGTTCTTCAGCGCCATCAACCTCTCCTGCTCTGCGATGATCGTCTTGTATGACAACTCGTTGTAGCGCTGAGCGGCTTCAATGAACTTTCGCCGGAAGTCAAGAACCCGGGCGTAGCATGCCTGTAGAAGGTGACCTCATCAGTAATAACAGTGTTCAGAAACATTTAAAACAGCTTCTTAGATATGTGCAATGAATGAATGAATGAATCAGTGCTTTACGTGACAGTGGGAATATTTCACCCATACGCTGGGTCCTAAAAGTGTGCAAGGGTAGGACAATACATATGTGTGGTATAACAAGATGTAAGTGTTATGTGTATCAGTTAACGTGTAAATTGTAGTGTATCAGCAGATGTATCAGTTAGCATGTACCTTGTAGTGTATCAGTTAATGTGTGCCCTGTAGTGTATCTGCAGGTGTATCAGTTAACGTGTACCTTGTAGTGTATCTGTAGGTGTATCAGGTAATGTGTACCTTGTAGTGTATCTGCAGGTGTATCAGGTAATGTGTGCCTTGTAGTGTATTTGCAGGTGTATCAGGTAATGTGTACCTTGTAGTGTATCTGCAGGTGTTTCAGGTAATGTGTACCTTGTAGTGTATCTGTAGGTGTATCAGGTAATGTGTACCTTGTAGTGTATCTGCAGGTGTATCAGGTAATG
>JAVCKZ010097889.1:0-11189 GCA_034780755.1 Lepetodrilus elevatus | reverse complement strand
CCCACCCCCCCCCCCCCCCCCCTAACCTAAAAGTCTGGATCCGCCCATATACTATGAAAAACCGACATAAAACCAACAACTACATATACTATTTAATTGCAATCATATGATTTCTAAGCAGTGCTGGACCACGAGCACCTGCTATGTACTGCGCAGCGAAGCATCGCCTTCCATGACAAGCTGCGTCTCCGGCTTCTTGGCCCACTTGAGAGGATCTCGGTTGATTATGAGACTGTTTGCCAGGAGACTGAAGAAGCTAGGAGAAGGTTTGCTGATCTCGCCGATTATGTCCATGAGTTTGGTGAAGTTGGACAAGGTGAACACCACATAGGCGGCGACCCTCAGGTCCTGGTTGTGTTTGCGGTCATCTGTGGTCGTCACCGCGTACTTGTGGCTGGTCGGAGACTGGCCCAAAGCCCCGTTCAGCAGGACCATTTTCCCGGTCAGAAGCTTCACCACGTCGTTAGCATTGGGCTTCTTGTCCAAGGTCATCGCCATGAGTTGCTGCAGCTGCTTGTTCTCCGTGAAGATGGCTTTGATCTGCTGCCAGTCTATGCTGTGGTCGTTGATCTGAAGGAGATCTTTCACTGCTGGTCTCTGGCCCAGTAGAATGGCGAGAAGGACGCGGAACTGGACGCTCTTGGCCATGGCCTCGTCGTTGATGACCTTGAGGAGAGGGCTGTGTGCCAGGACGTCGTAGTACGTCTTCCCGAAGTGTTCCAGGTGATGAACCTTGGTCAGCGCCGCGAAGAGGTCAAAGAAGGTTAGGTTTTTCCCTTTGTTGGCTAGTGCTAGTCCATCACGGATGAGGCCTTTAGTTTTAGCATCTGGCTGTTTGGAAGGATCGGTTAGTCCTTTCAGAGCGGGGATTTTACCACCGAATACGCTGATGGCTATCTTCAATACGCCACCAATACCTTCAGAAGTAGAGGAACCTTTATCAATGGCCTCCTCACCAATTTTATACTTGTGGTCATTGTATTTAGGGTTGGTGACGTCGGGATTGCTATTGAAGGGAGACAATCCTGCAAACTTCTGAATCAGGCCGAAAATGCCAGGAAGACGGTCGATGAAGGTTGTGATCACCTTATCAATGTCAGCACCGCCAGAGCCGACGTCGTCAATGGCACAGACATGAACTACAACGAGAACCAGTATGGCAAATACAGGTTTATTAAGGTTATCTCTGCATGTTTCTAGTGGTAATTTTGTTTTAAAATATGGTACACCCACCATATTTTAGGAAATAGTACAGATCATTCAGACAGTTGTAAATATCTCGATGACGTGAGAAGATCGAGAGTTTACTATCTACAGTTTCTTGTTCACTAGTATGCTTCGCTTCGTAAACATAGAGTATTGAATCAAAATATGCTTTTATATGGTATACACTTGCACTGATATTTACGACACTTCTATTATTGGTCAACCATATCTTGTTAACATTGAATGTATATTTCAAATAATATGTTCATATACAATTGTATTCCGAACCAATACATTCCTAAGCTATCGTTCTCACCTGTGAAACATACAAAAATCGCACTTGCAGTTGTTAACTTCATTTGTACTGTTCTTAAATTGTAAGGGTCCACCTCACCACGGCCAAACTTCAACAAACTCACAGTTACACTAGCAACATGTACTAAATTGTACTTAGCATTGCGGCTAATCAGTGAGAGTGGGTCGCACTGCTGTGGCTTATCTTACTACGAGTGGCACGAACAGGGCATTATCTAGTCTACGTGTCCAAGCATTACTGCTTACTGGTAAGTGATGTCAACCCACTATCACTGACCGGCACGCATATATACTGGTATTATATGTTATATCCCTCGAATATGATAGTAAGTATAGGGCGTCATTTAAATTAATTCTAAAGTGAATTCGCCAAGACGTAAACCGAGATGGTCGGATTGCATATGTATGTGAAATACCAGTACTGCTGACATGACAAGTGTATCCCAGTAGATTTACAGGGTTAGTGCAGAGGAAGTGGGTATAGTTGGAATCAATTGCCACTACATGGTGCTTGAAGCACTGAGGACGCTCTGACACTACTCAATCATCTCGGCTTAGTGACGCTAACTTCTCATCATGGTCAGTCAGGAGAGTGGTGATGGTCTGCGGCGGCAGTAATACGGACATCCGCCCCAAACCACTGACCCCGGACAGCTAAGTAGCATTGACCTCGTAATATGTCGACCTGGAGAAGTACACAAAGACCCCGGTAACATGTCGACCTGGAGAAGTACACAAAGACCCCGGTAACATGTCGACCTGGAGAAGTACACACAGACCCCGGTAACATGTCGACCTGGAGAAGTACACACAGACCCCGGTAACATGTCGATCTGGAGAAGTACCAATGACCCCGGTAACATGTGCGACCTGGAGAAGAACCAATGACCCCGGTAACATGTGCGACCTGGAGAAGAACCAATCACACCGGTAACATGTCGACCTGACCCCCGTTTCACGACGGCCTCCTAAAGTTAGCAGCTCCTAAAGGTATGATCCAGCTTATCACCTCCTAAGTTATATGCCAATTTATGAAGGTATATGACTTGTGACGTGGTCGTGAAACACTTTACGGGGTTATTACTCGGGTTAGGAGCTCGTAACTAGTTAGGACACCATCATGAAACGGGGGCCTGGAGAAGTAAGTACAATGACCCGCTACTCTCTGAATTAATATTTGAGGAAATAGAAGCTATTTACCTATCTGTCTGTCAAACTGTAGATATAAGTGCCAATGTCAATGACTCCGGTAAAATGTAAATCTGTAATCTAATGCCCAGTTACCCCGGTAATATGGATAGAAATTACCCCCGATAACATTTCGACCTACATATATAAGGACCAATGACCTTGATAGCATGTCGATCTGGAGACCAATGACCTTGATAGCATGTAGGAAATCTAATATATATAATGACTATGGTAGCGTGTCGACCTGGAGGTTTGTGTTCACTGTACATTGATGGTCATCTCAAAGGAAGCTGCTGGTTGTTCATCTGAACATGTGCTTGTGTAAAACAGGACAACAGAAACAAGTTCCATGTACATGTACATCTATACTGAGGCATTTAGAGAGGACTGTCAGGAGAAAGCTAGCAATCAGGTGACATAAGTCGCATCCGGTCTGTACACGTCCACTTTGACTGGTGTGTGCAGTGCATGTTAACAAGCTCGTGTGGCATTATGTCTGCAAGGGGTAGCTAATAAGAATACATGTGAAGATCTCGTGTATGGAGACGACGTGTCAGAGGTGTAGCCTATATACGTACAGCGCCGTCTGCTGGACATGGTAATCCTAGGCTGATCTGCAGTCTAATATCTAATGTATGTCCTTGGTGACCGACAGTTGGAGAAGTACACTCAGCAATTAATGTGATACTTCTAGTTCTAGATATATCAGGTATACGACTGATTGTTAATTTATCTGGCAGTATATGCTGCTCATTGTTCTCGATAACCTTCTGTGTCTTATGTAGTATAGTTTAATACATCGAAAATAGGATATCTAACATTGCTTCCTATTACAAATTAAATATTGTTGTGCTATGTCGACGGAATTGGATTCATACAATTACTGTATAAATTATCATATGGTTTCACTATAGGCAGATACTATTATGATTTTATATATGTAAGTTAGAGGCTGGTAATTAATCAGTCCGTGAATATTATATATACATAGTCATGTGTTACTAGATATGCGGTATCTCTGGTCTTCGCATTTGTATATTTAAATCTTATATCAAACGTAAACCATAGAATTTTACTATTAGCATTTTGTACTTGGTCTAGATAGCAGATGTTCTAGTTGATAGAAGGCTATTGCGTAATCTTCCACGTACGTGACCATGTCGCCGGTGGCTTTATCAACACGGACAAGTAGGACTTCTGAAGCCACATGTAGACAAGGAACCATGTCACGAAGCTGTGGCATGCTCTGCCAGGACGTGGTGCGCTCGTATCTGTCTACCTTGCCCATGACTAGGAACACGCTATGGTCTCTTGGTAGGTATACGAGGGCTTCGTGAAACGGTACCCTGATTAGTAGGTAACAAAGCTTTGTGTAGTACGTAGGTGCACCACATGTAAAGTACCTATCCATGAACTTAATACTCGTCATCTTCCACTTCGTGCTTTAACCTAGTTCCCAAGACATTTACCTATAGTGTTTGTGACTGAAAATCGATATTACAATATACAGTTGTATGATAAATATAATCTCAACTTCGTGTTAATATATTACTGAACTTATTAAACTCATTGGGAAAAATAGCCTCGCATATCAGTTTTACCAACTCGTTAATAAATACAGTGCCACTCATATCAGGCTATACATGCTGTGTTTTGGCCTATCTCGGCGTTACTAATATTACAAGATAATGTCGTCTTCCTACTTCCTGGTTTCCTACGTCCAGCAGTGCCCAGCACAGTTGTGATGTATGAGTCTGTGCTGTCATAGGCCAATGTGGATCATATATCAAGAAACTCCTTCACAAATCTATATTTTTTTACAGACTTGTCTTGTATCTCAGTATGCTCCGCGCATGCAATATCATTATTTGTGAGAGAGGAAAAAATTAATAATATTTTAACATATAAAAATAATTAAAAGAAAACAAATTGCCATTCAGTTTGTCATATTTGTTCTTATATATATTTTTTTAAATTGGGGTTTAGAGTCGCTTACTAGATTCTTTCACTGATATCTATGTTGTTTTGGGGCCCTCAACTATTACAAAAACGTTGAAAAAGTTCGTGTTGCAATTTGTTGTTGGTCCAACCCTAGATTGACCGGACTAGTCAGGACTTGTCAGTTTAGGGCAGGGGGAAATCCGCAACATCCCTAGCGCTGAATGTTGCAGTAAACCTGCGAGAACCCGCTGGCACCGATATGCAAAGTTGTATGCTCATGGACGGTTGCTGATGTGTAAGTTACTTCATAGTTGGAGATGTCTACTTATTGATAAGCAACTCAGCAACACCGATGTCATATGATTTATGTCCGGATACCCTGTGGACATATCAAAGAAACTAGAAACTATCATCAGTGTGAACTATCTGTGTCGCACCAGTTCTTAAGACAATATCTTGATCACCATCGCGTGTAGCATACTGTTACATTTCATAAAACCATCTGGAACACCTAGTTAGTATCCAACCGTTACAAAGATATATGACATGACCCTGTCAAACTCTCCATTACAAGATGGCGTCTCTGATTCCATATTCCCATGACCTAGTAAGAACATCTCAATTAATGTCACAATCAAAACTGATTAAATTATGACGGGTGAAATGAGTATGTGCCGAACAGGACAGCATAGCATGGAGTTGCCTGCACGACAACCATTACTGTCAGAGTTGCCTGCACGACAACCATTACTGTCAGAGTTGCCTGCACGACAACCATTACTGTCAGAGTTGCCTTCACGACAACCATTACTGTCAGAGTGTGCTCGTTAAAGATTGTGGAGAAAGTGCTGAATAGTCGACTTGTCTAATCTCGGGATCAACGACCTCGCGCAACACAAAGTCATTAATGGCTAAAACCAACACGTTGGTGCCACGTTTCCTGCCGTATTTGATGACAATATATCAATGGCTGAAGAGCTACAGCTTCGCGATCAGTTTACGGAAGCCAAAGTATATGTAGAGAGAACTACTAATGGCATGGTAAATACCCATAACAATGATTTGACATGGATATGTACGAATTAAACCATTTATGTAGCTCTTTCGACGATAAAAGAGGGGTAGGAGACAGTTTCAGTTAATATAGGCCTATATGACGTTTTGAGAAGTCTGGTTTGGGTTAAATGCAGCACTAAAATTGTGTTATGTATTCTGGTCATCCACTCCAACGCAAATAATTAAAGCATGTGAATGAAGATAGCTTGTGCAAGGAAATATATACATCATCTAGAGAAATCAATTCTTACATTGCTATATCGTGGAGGCGGTTTGCAAAGTGCTATGACGTCTTGGACATCGTAATGGACGACATTCAGACGAGGTTATTATTATAGGCATGTCCTTAATTACCGTGCTGCCCAATAACTACTGTGGTTTAATATGTTGGTATATCCTCCAAATATCTTAGATGTTTTTGTAAACAAGTAGCCACACCTATAGTTGACTGGTTGGCAGAATCCTTGACGAGTGTACATGCAGCAAGCATCACCACGTTAGTTCCTCATTCAGCGAGACATTGATTCCTACGGGAATAGCTGATTTCTTTGTATATGAACGCATCAAGCATCTCAACCTAAACTGTCCAACATATGTAATATATTTACGACGCACTTCAGTTATATCGTTTCCGCCACGATGTTTGATGTCGTACTGAACCTGTTTTCTATTCCGTCAGAACAAAGACCAGCTATAGACAAGTCAAAGAACTTGAAATAGACTGAAAATATGAAAAGGACATGAAGTACAAGAATATCATATATCATCTAAAGGTCCATTCATATATGCACATTTCATGCTTATATACATTCATAAATGATGAGAAAGTATAGTCTTTTTCTGTCTGTAGTGTGATGGTCGTTTCAAAGTCAGACCAATTAAATCTGGAGTAATGTCCCCAATCTGGCTAAAACTGAGGTCCGCACCATGACCACAGAACCACTCAGACTCCCAACAAATTGGCAGCGCCCATAGACATACATGGAAATCGGAATTTAAAGAATTACGGTTCCACAGACTAATTAATTGTTGGTCTAACGATCTTGACACAAGGTCTCTGAATCCCGCCGTAAGCTACACGAGCTAGATGTGGATGCTGCCTCGGGTGTCATGCCACTCTCTGAGCCTTGCAGTACGGCGGTCAAGACGTGTCGTGACACCGAGACGGCGCCTCAGTAGACTGACATTCATCTCCTAACACAGATACAGTGATTGTCCAGGTTACTGTCAGCGTGACCATAAGCCAGAGTAAGATGTCCTTCGTAGTCGTCCTATAGGCTGTGGACAGTGTGGTATTGTCACGCATAGTGGAAACAGTAAGAGTCTTAAGTGGCATTAGACAACTTTCCGTGTGTGTGTGTGTGTGTGTGTGTGTGTCTGTGTGTGTGTCTGTATGTGTGTCTCTGTGTGTGTGTGTGTGTGTCGATTTCCCTTTCTCTCATAATTCTCTTTCTATTTTTAAAACTATTTTATCTTTGTCTTTATCTCCCCTTTCTCTTTTTGTTCTCTTTATTTGTAAACGCTGACAATATATTCTTTAACAAAATCAAGACTTTTATATATTTTCCAATCTGCTGTCATTTTTTTATAGCTAACATATGGTTGTGTTGTTTTGGGGGATTGTTTTTGACAGGATATTGGAATATCTTATATCGATTCCTGTTTTAGAGATAGGTTTGCAAGTATTTAAGTAGTATTCAATGTACAAAGTAATGCTCTGCTGTTGTTGAAATGACTACTTTTCTCAAATTAATCAATTTGAAGTGAAACACATTTAGAATTGCTATAGTTTTTATGCAAAGCTAACAAAGTGATTTAATTAATTTGCAATTCTTACCGATTTTTATTCTCATTTCTCGAATCCTTCTTTGCGTCGTTCTTCCTCTAGGGTAGGATTCGATTAAGCTTTAATACTTTTCAATTTAAATAAAATAGCTTTAATCAAATAACTCGGAGTAATTCAACACTTCTCAAGGTTAATTAAAAAAAGATATATAACGTCTGCAAAGATACATTTACATTACTCCTACAATGTAAAACAACTCTGGTATAAAAATGAACATTTTACTGTCCAAATCAGTCCCTTATTATAATGAAAATACAGAAAATTATTCATACGAAATAGAAATGTATTTACAGTAAGAGACTAAAAGTGTGTGTGTGTGTGTGTGTGTGTGTGTGTGTGTGTGTGTGTGTGTGTGTGTGTGTGTGTGTGTGTGTGTGTGTGTGTCTGTATTATATTATTTTATTTTAAATTACCATCGTTGATAACGCTGTAGTCAGTATATATACGCTATTTTACTTTTGATTGTATATTATTATTACCGTATACCGTATACCGTATACTCTCTCTCTCTCTTTCTCTCTCTCTCTCTCTCAAACACACACACACACACACACACACGGACGGACACACACACACACACACACACACACACACACACACACACACACGGACGGACACACACACACACACACATGAATAATATCGCTGTACATTTGCACTACATACAGTAGGCTACAGTGTATGATGTTTGAAACAAGTGAAGAAAAGGCAGGGGTAGAAATACGTATACATTTCCAGATAGCTAGGAGGGCACTCTATTCTGGAAACTAGAGTGCCCTCCTAAATATCTGAGGGCCATTAATGTTAATGAAAATTAAAAAATTGTAATAAAAAAAAAGAGAAAAGCTCAACCTTTCCAAGGTGGCGTCAAGATGCTTCTCAATAATCATACCAGAAAAATAGTAGGTATAGGCCTACCTCAATTGAGATGTGAACATGTGTGATTACTTGAATGATTATGCATATTTATGCGGAATAAACTTTCATTTATGATTACATTTATCAGCTTAAAATAAAAACAACAGAACGGACTATTGAAAATCAAGAGAGCCAAACGGGCACACCAGAAATGAACTTAGCGTACCCGACAGTGGTTTTAAGTGTCTTTGGCCCGCGGGCAGGTGTTATTTCTACCCCTGAAAGGGTTATTCAAATTACTCAATCACATAAACATCTTACGCCTTTTGATGGAGCATAATATAGCGGTATTATTTACAACAACCAGCAATGCGTACAAGAAGAGTAAATTGACACCAGTCTTGAAAGCTTCGCGGGACTCTAGGGAAGAATCTGCGACTTAGAAATACTATCATTGAGACTTAAAATGTCGAATTATTCATTAAAGCCGATATATATTGCGTCTCAGCTCATTGAATAGGCTGTAACATGACACAGCGGAATGCTAAACTCTTTATTCTGTTTGCTGTCAGCAATATTTCGTAAGCTCAGTGTAATTAGTAAGCCCTGTAGGCGATGTATCTAGGGGTTCAACCTTCCAACCAGCTGGGGGTATAGTGGACACGGCACTGGTTCAGTTGGCCGTCAGATAGCTATTAACAAGGACATCGATACCCCGAGCCAGAGCGCCACGACAATGCCATGAATTAAGGTAGATATTTATAGTTCCCCACTTCACAGAGATTAAAGGAAGACTTTAGCTTACGAGAGAAATGAAGTAAATTATTATATCTTTCTACTGTTTTTGCCGCCGTTCAAAGATACTGACGTTTGGTTTTCGAGGACGTCCAGTTGGATCTATGAAGGTCTTTGCAATAGTTGCAATACTTACGACGACGACGACGACAACTACCACAACACCAACAACAACAACACATCTGGTTTACTTTTTTATATACATGTAATATGAGTTCATGATTGTGCTGAACTCTCCGGTTAAATGGTCTTCAGCGTTCAGAGAAGACGTAATGCTTTTCTATCTCTAATTTTCTAATGCAAAATTGATTTACACGTTCGTGGTGCACGTCATAATAATAATAACATCTTGAAACACTGAGTCAGACTAGACTGACCATATTACGTTGTAGATGTAGACTTATATACTACCAATACACATGCTGAGCACCGTATGAATGCTACTATTTAAAAATATATATATTTTGTCACGTAGGCATATGGGTGAAAGATTCCCGCTGTAACGTAAAACAATAATTCACTCAGTGGCAACCCACATGAAGTCATAGAAGACCAGACGACATAATGTAGACGTGGTACTTGCGAGAACATATTAATGTCACTAATTACAAAGGATAAAGTAATCACAGTCAGCTGTGGTTATTCCTGGCAGAAGATCGCTGTTGTCTGCTTCACCTTGGAGTCGGATGTAGATCCCTCTCGAACGCTGCACATGCGCACAATCCGAATCGGATGACTATGTCTGGACAGTAGCATATATGGACTATGTACACCGAAACAAACTCTTTATATGCATGGTTTCCAAAGTTTATCCTGAAAATCTAATTATAATGTCATTGCTAGCACTTTCTCCACAGAAGAACCCAGACGCAGGTGTGTCTAGCACATAATTGAGTCAAAATACTTACTTCGCTGGAAAATATCCTGTTAAAAATAGATTAGTGTTTGTTTTAGAATAAAGTTGAGTATTTTAACGGTACTACGGAACACCGCAAATAAACGGAATGTGTCCATTTGTGTAGGCGTTAAACTATTGCTATGCCAAACATACTCTTGGATAAGCCTATACAGACTATCATAAAAGTGTTATTCGTTAGTACAAATTATATGTAGGCATTACATGATGAGGATAGTAGTTCAGGACATCCTGACGTGAACCTCTCGTGGGTGGACGAGAACCATGGTATATAGTGCTCTTATTGTGATCTGTTAGCAAGATGAATACGATATCGACAGCAATTGTCATTCCTTTAAAAGTTTCAGTTGCTTCTGCAGAAAGTCGACGGCGTTTGGCAATCCTCTGAAACGTTAACGATCACACGAGTAAGCTTCTCATTTGTCAGGGACGACAGTGCTAGCCCTTTCTCCTACTCCTGTTATAACGTGTTGAGCTTCTGAACGTTCAGAGAAGACTTTGGGTTAGATGTCATCTGATAAACATCATTTCAAACACGAAACACCCTGTCGTAACGGTATGATCATACATTGATTATAACATCAAAACCTTCTAAAGTGCATGCATCAATATGTTTGTTATGTTGAAGAATTATGCATGATACATATCATATCAGATCTGTAGACGTGTTCCGGTCGTGTTCTAAACTTGAATAAGTCTTGAGCGACACGCGTAATACAGGGTATCGTTTCTCGAAGCTCTCATAGCCGCTAAGGGACCATAGCGCTCTCTTTGCCGATAGCTAACACATTGCTAAGAGAGTGCTATCACTGTATGCAAGCGTGTACGGCAGAAAGTGGTGGGTTGCTGAAGTGTATGGTAGGTTGCTTGCAAATTAGAGCCAGTTGTCGGTCTGTTCACAGGTGTGTCTTACATATTTACCATGTTTATCTCTTTAACATAAGTTTTTTACCATACATTTATACCCAGTATGTGCATAAGACCTCATGGCATATGTCAATATATTTTAGATTGAATTATGTTCTATATTCACAACACTAATTACCAATTATATATGACACAGCT
>JAVCKZ010097878.1:0-11190 GCA_034780755.1 Lepetodrilus elevatus | reverse complement strand
ACACACACACACACACACACACACACACACACACACACACACACACACACACTCTCTCTCTCTCTCTCTCTCTCTCTTTCATTTGTTCAAAGAAAGGATGCTCTTTAGTTATAAATGCATTTCCCCGCACAACTATCCGACTATTAAAGCATGATATGTGCCAAACATAATCTCGCCCTTGATCTCAGATCTCAGATCAAGGTGCCATAGTACAGTATGTCAGCGAGCATCAGTAATAGCAGCAGAGATCCTCCTCAAGATGAAATATTGGACACCAAATACTCGGATGCCATTCGACCTCTCCGCCTCTCTCTCCGTCTTTAATACTCTTCATGTATCTACCTGTACCACTCTCCGCCTCATAGCTGCTGTGCGGTATAACCAACACCATACAACGATTAATACCATAATTGAATAATTACGGTCTCTAATGTCCATCCGAGTAATCCAATTATTAGTTGTCAGCAGAGACCCACAAAAGTAATAGCTAGATGTGGGTTAGTGGGATCTGTGTGGGACCTGTGTGGGATCTGTGTGGCAATAGATCAGAACCAAGCAGGGGAGCAGTAATTTGTTATGGATATGGTGGATTGTAACGGTACGGGGTCTTTACGTAAACACGGCATACCTCGGATTAAAATTAATGCCAATGACATTATCTATCAGTGCCGTCATAACGGTTACAACATTACAAGCTACATTCAATTAACCCTCTCCCTGCTGGATTAGGCACAAGTACTGCCCTTTAGGGCATCTCCGTGTGCCTACTGCATTGAGAAGGTTAAAGCTGTCGTGTGGCCTTTCAACGAAACCTTCAATTATAACAGTGAATACATAATAGGACGTATCATTTAGCTAACTCGGATTAACAGAACATTTTGCAAGCATGAAGCATATATGACCGCAACATACACGACATACGAGCACGCACACAGCACGCATACAGCACGCACACAGCGATGTTCGTGGCAGACGAAGACGGCCAGACACTGATATAGGTGTGGACATATGTACACTAGTAGACTGTGTCCAATATCAAACTGGATGCTAAAATATTATAATATGGATCGTCTTATAAAACGTACAGCCAGACCATGTAATGGATAGTAAATGTGAGACAGGCAACTATAGTTCAGCAATCAATCACTTTCTCAGCATTAATGTCACCAGCTACTGAAGTTAAGGAATGGCGTCAATTTCCTTTTGAAATGCTATCAAGTAACACGGAGATGGCTTCTACTGTTGAGAACCTGAAGGACATAACTAATAATGGATGTCATAGTAATAGAGTCCGGGTGTAATCTCCAGTATGTCTATCCAGAATGACGAGACAAAAAGTAATACCGGTAATGTAAGACATAATTCGATATAAGGTATCAAACACAAGCACATACAAGATTATAGTATTAATATCTGTTCGCATATTATTTTCTGTAATAAAGGTTTAACGACGTTATACATAGAGATACTAAAACTCACAGGTTGACTAATGTTGTTTCAGATTATATGAACATAGCTGGTTTCAGCATGAGAACATGTAAACCTATGACGTACTAGTATTCACATATTTACAACGAATATGATTTTCATATTTTCACAGTGAATGTGATAGCATAATATATTCACAACCAATGTGATACTTATACAGTCACGACGTATATATATGTATCCGATATTCATATTATATTCACAAAGTCACATTCATATATTCACAAAGATAAAATTAAAAACGAGTGTGGGTAATGTGGCCTAGAATATGATGAATTCCACATGAAGAACCTGTCAATATTCGTTATGAATGTGTTCGACCGAGTTTCAAAATAGAATACCTGGTCTTATTAGTCCTGGTATTTCTAAATAATGAAGCCAATTGGTCAAGCTCTGACGCCCGACATAGTGACGAGCTCTGACGCCCGACATAGTGACGATACCATATCAGTAATGATGATTACAATGAAATATTTCATTCACATAATTGCCATTTGAATAGCATTTTTTTGAAAGTTCTAAATCGTTGATGAGAAGACTGGGCAACAATGAAGCGTTAGGAAACAACCACCTCACGAGAAATATCGAACAAAGCTATTCGCATATGAATCAGAGGCAATGTATAAACGTACTGAGGTGTGCTAAACCACTCGACACGACTGTGACTCGCTGAATGCGATACATGGACGTTCATTTGCCGCGCATTGTGCAGCGCCGCTCAGATCCTATAGATCGCAGACTTGCCGATCTCTACCGCACTGTGCACGTGTTGCCGGTAAAAGACAGTGAAGAAAGGCGAGATCGATCTCACTGTGAGGGCAAGATTCAGTGCAACAGCTTTACGACATAGGAAACATACGACTTGTTATTTTGTTATAATGGTAAAGGTAATTTGTAGCACTTTGAGCGTACTTTCCAGCGTGGATGTGGCTATTTTTAGACATCATCATCATCATCATCATCAGCAGCAGCATCATCATCATCAGCAGCAGCAGCAGCATTTCCGTTTGCAATGCAAACATGCATGCATACACTTACCTGAGTATACTAGTAGTGGCAATACGTAAATAATACTACATAATTATACAATAGATAAACAACGCTAATTACAACGCTAATTACCATAAACGTGATTATTTAAAGCTGGCCTTCCATGGTTGACTTAAATTTCAAAAACATAACGGGAATAATCTAAAAACAATATTTCCGCTACAAATGCGAAATTCATAAACACTACGTATCTAAAATGTTTCATTGCAAATACCAGTAAATGTACATCAATAAGTAAATGGAATACGCTAGTTGTATCAGTGTATAGGTTACTTGTATTTACTGGTAAGCAATATTTAACTTGATGAATACGTTCAGCAAATATAGTCAGCATAAATTACAAGCAACCTGATAACACAGTAACATAGCTCCATGGAGCAACTTCTCTGAGAATGCCATGAAGCTTTACACAAGGAAGCTGTATCAGGCTCTGTATCAGGCTCTATATCAGTCTCTATATCAGGCTCTATATCAGGCTCTATATCAGGCTCTATATCAGGCTCTATATCAGGCTCTGTATCAGGCTCTGTATCGGGCTCTGTATCAGGCTATGTATCAGGCTCTATATCAGGCTCTGTATCAGGCTCTGTATCATGCTCTATATCAGGCTCTATATCAGGCTCTATATCAGGCTCTGTATCAGGCTCTGTATCGGGCTCTGTATCAGGCTCTGTATCAGGCTCTATATCAGGCTCTGTATCAGGCTCTATATCAGGCTCTATAGAGCGGTGTTGGCCCGACCAGTGACGGCCGCGCGGGTGACGGGAAGTAAGGAGACGGCTTACCCACGTACCCCGGTCTGACGTCTGGACAGCGGCCATTTACATACAAAATCGCAGAAATATCATATTTGCATGTGATTGCTATGCTGAGATACAGACTCATCGATCTATAAACAATCGCCAGACAGTAATCGTCCACAGTGAATCAATTCCAGATAATGACTGGAGAGCGGTATTGCAGTTCATTAGGAATAACTCTACCATCCCTCATTTCATACACAGCTCACACAGGCAGTAATAGCCATAACAGTGTCTGCTCTTATGTGTTGCCTACGTAGACAGTGATACGCAAAGATACGCAAAGCTCAGCGGGTCGAATAGGCTACTTCTATAAACAGTGCTCACAAAGACAGTATTTTATCATACATTGGTTGAACACTGTCACAGTAACAACCAACTTCTGTCTGCTGACATACATTCCAACACAGACAGTAGTAAGAAAGGCCTGTGTGTTATATATATTATTATTATTGTTTTTGAATGGGGGTTTAGAGTCACTTTCTAGAATCTTTCACTAATATCACGACTTGTCAGTTTAGGGCAGGAGGAAACCCACAACATCCGTAGCGCTGAATGTTGCAGTAAACCTGCGAGCACCGATTGGTACTGACATGGCACAGGATGATAACCAGCTGATAACTGCATTTCCACTCTACAAACAGTGCATCCTATAAATATCGCGTCAGAAAGGTAACTTTATAGAACATTGCTGCCGGGCACTAGGGGCGGGATGTTGACATATATTACCAAACATATACGGTAATAAGCAAAGCATAGTATGTTCTCAAACATTAGCATTTCCATAGCAAAACCACATCAATAATAGTTATTACACATGAATCACACTAGTTGGTAGCATGTAATTATTATAAAATTGGTACGACCAGAATAATCAGAAATAATGGTAGTTCGAATTCAATTGAAAACCGGACCCCCACCTCTAACAAAATCCTGTTAGCATGGAAATACTATTCATACAATAGAAATGCAATGTCGCCTGGCATAGATAACAGTGAACACCATGCCTAATCTTTCAATTACACACACAGCACGAATTTCATTGGTCATCACCATTACTCAGATATAATGACACACATATTCTGGTCTACTGCAGTGTCTATTTCCTACACAAGTCTTGTTATCTACCACACTGGAAGTTATTTTACAATGATAAATAGCTGGTAATCGCCAGATGTCACGATATAATATGATCAATAAAACATATATTTACATTACTTCTGCCAAGCGTTACTTCACACAATTCGGTGAACCACCCGATGAAATATATAACAACCGTTTTATCATTAACGTGCGATAACAGTTTTATGTCCGGAATAATGGATTGAAAGATCAGTTAGTAAGTTCATCCTTCCATAAAATTTGCATTGGGATATTAAATGTAGATTTATTTACATTGTTGCGTGTGGCGGACATTGTAGCGGACATTGCAGTGTGGCGGACATTGTGACGGATATTGCAGTGTTGCGGACATTGCAGCTGACCGTGGTCGATGGTGGTCTTCAGACGGCGGCCGCTGCAGGCTCGGCTATCTTTAACTCACGGAACTTGAACACTGTGTTCCCAGACGTTAAACAGTGATGTAGCTCTCGTCCGCCAGAGCTTAATCACGTGAAAGTGTTTCTAGATAGGTCTGTTCAGTGCCGATGTTTCAAGTACTATAGTCTTCTACATAGGCGGTATCCGGTGAACACCTTAATTAGGAGTTGGATGTACTAAGTGCACAGCCAATGCTATACGTAGCTATGGTTAGAGTGGGTGATGCTGGTGTTTAATGTAGTGTAAATATGATTAAATGTGAAGTATTTTTGATTTTTGTTTGTGTGGCAAATTAAAAGGATTCTTGCATTACTGAACATTAACTTTTAACAAACCTTTCTGGATTTAGCGAGGTAGGGTTTAAGAAAGAAACATTCTAAAAGGCAGAACTCATGGACTGGAATGAGGCAGGGATATTGGGAACAAGGTGAACAACTTCAAAAGCTATATCTAGTCTTTTTCTGACATGGCATCAATGTTCTGTTATACCTGTTGAGGTAATACAAAATAAGGTACTATGATTTATTTTCTAATAAAGTAAATACTATCTGTACTATATATATACTATGTATTTGTATCTGGCAACGTAACTACTTAGTTCGTATCACTACATGGCAATGGCGACTGATTTGAAAACAAGTAAAATAATATTTTTAAAACCCATATATTTTATATGTATATTGAACCTGGCCAGATCACAAACTTGAAGGATAGTCGTAAATATCAATTGAAAATGTCTCAGGGTTAATGGCATGGTAATTATTACCAGGATCCCTTGGCTCACAAGGCTTGTAGACACATGCACAATTGATTATAAGTCAATTTCTACTGCCCCACTACAAGTGTAAGTCTGTTTGCACGGAGCACTTTTATTGCTACATCAGCTTTAGCTAACCAGATCATCATGCATTGTAGCCTTGAAGTAGTTCATGCAAACAGACTTACACTTGTAGTGGGGCAGTAAAAATTGACTTATAATCAATTGTGCATGCAGCTAAAATTTACTTTACGAGCAAGAGACCCTGGTGGATAGATATAGACTTGTATATGACAAGTAGTCGTAAGTTTCAATTTTATAGTTAGTCCACATATTGACCAATACTATTATTATTTATTGTAACTATTAAATTAGAAAATAATGTGGCTTAGATGAACTATAAAAATAATACAGTTTAACAATATATTGCACAAGCGACAGCGGTACACATATGGTGAACGTATAGGACACATCTAGGACACTAATATAGGACACTAATCTAGGACACTAAATCGGGATTCCAATACGGTAAACACCACAGGTAGGCTGAGGTAGCATGCAGCTGCTATTTCTGATTTTCTTAGAACGTAAATGCATGACCCTTTTTTCCTAATCGATGTGCTATTGATAGTTCTACATCCAATATGGACACGTCGAGCATTTCATCAGGCTGCGTATAGAGGTGGATAATACGTGATAATTTAGAGAAAAAAAAAAACACATAAAGTCTCATGAGACTTCTGAAGGAAGTCTCTGCCAGACGGAACATCTATTCAAAGCTGTCGTCTGCTTTCATGTTCTGTCCTAGCCAGGTCTATAGCGACATGAGACTTGTACAAAGGCAGCATTACAAGAGATCACAGGTAACCACAGTGGCAGGTTTCTCTCTTTTGTGTGTGTATATGTCCCTGTTTGTGTGTAGGTGTATAAATGTAGACGTGGTTGTATCCAGAGGTTAGTTAATCAACAATACCGATACTTCAACTGGAGGTAACGTGTTCAAGACACTCGTCTGAGAGAACTCTGAAGCTATTGATGTCACAGTGCTACGGCAGAGTACAGGGAAGTCTGATTAACAAGGAATCATGTTAAGCAGGAGAATATCAAATCCACAGTATTATTAAATACAGCACAGACATACTTATATTATGTAATTACCTTTGTACATGCATACTGTTCTCACGATAATTAACTCCATCCAAATGTAAATATATTGTTTCTTTATTTAATTACATTTCGGTTGCATCGAGTCAAACATTTTTAGCAAAGAAACTTAAGAAACATACACGTGCAAGGTAATTCCATCTAACGAGAGTATGTTGTATACCACAGGTATTTGTTTAAATGGCAATAATTATGCTATTTATAGTAATTAATTTATTTTAAAAGGATGAAATTTCACAATTAGCGCAACACACATATATCCCAGTTACAACAAGTTTGTATATGCTATATTTGAGAAAGTAAAGCCAATTAAGATGTTTTATATATATACTGTCATTTGTATTTGAATCTTTACTGTTTTGCGACATCAGACCAAGGCCTTATTTGGGCGGGAACAGCATAACCTCATAACCTTGTAAAGCTATCGTGTTGCAGCACATTATAATTACTTACAGTGTCCTAATACACGTAGTGCGTGTTTCCTCAATGTCTTCCCATTACCGTATGCCATACATCCGTGTAGAGAGGAACACGGAAATACACAGACAAATCTATACACGCACATTCTCCACGATACATTTGAAATTATTTCATAGATTACCTATTTCTTTCACTTGGAATTTACCTTATTCATTCACTAGTCAGTTGTCACACGGGATCTCTTCAAATATGTAAAAAATCATTTAAATTATCTTTATTTATTTTTTACTTTTATCACCTGAAAAAACACCCAAATTTACTGTTTTATGTATCTGTGGGAATATCTCACCAATACTCAACGAGACTCCAAGTAAGATACTGATGCTCTCGTTCAGGTAATACTAATATTTGATACCAGAGAATTGTCTTTGTTTAAAAATACAAGCTTATCCAGGGATTGCGGGTCGTTTGTTGCAGCCCTGTTGAAATACCATGGAACAAGTTCACACTTGCACACTTATTTGCACAAACCGTAGAAACGTGTAAAAATGTTTTTTAATGTGATCATGTATAGAGGACTCATAAGGTAGCATTGGCCACACATTGAAGTGTCACAGACACATAGAAGTGTCACAGACACATAGAAGTGTCACAAACACATAGAAGTGTCACAGACACATAGAAGTGTCACAAACACATAGAAGTGTCACAAACCAGACAGCACCTACAGGAGTGACACTCACAGGATCACCGACTGGAGGTAATTCAATTAATTCATATACACAACTATGTCCTCTATATCTTCTAATCGTATCGGTGTACTCATTAGAACACGTCTGGTTCATCTGGATTGACAATTACGGTAGAACCAATTACAACCCAGACACAACCTAATTGACTATGTTTAACAAAGATGATTCTTGTAAAGAATTTTATCAGACATTTATGGTTCAAAGCATATGAACGTAATGAGGCAGATTAGTATTTCCTACCATGGCATACGCGATATTGAAGTCAGGATAACTTGGTTCACCCTACGCTACATCAAGGTATGCATACTAGTATCCATTAAGTTAGGTTAGTAAATTATGAGTACATTGAATACACTCATCTGAATATGAACCGCTACCTAATCTATCCGTACGGGTGAGACGCAGACAGCATTGAATGGAATCAAACTACTGGTACTTTTAATATTGAACCATTCTGACGCTGTTCAAGGTTATATCCATGTTCCTGACTACATTCAACTTTAATGACTCCAAATATTATTTCTACGTCACTGTGGTATATATAAAGACAAGTTGCCAAAAGTAGCGTAAAAGTAATTGGAATATATCTGGCATTATCATATCGTAGAGTTCGATGGACAGACATGAGTGAAGGTGGGTTAGCTGGTATTATATATAAGTACTCATCAGACATTTCGATAGCGTTACCCAATCAAGATAAAGCTGATTCTAAACGGCAACAGAAGGATATATCATCAGTATGACGTATCCACACCATTAGAATTTACATTCCGGTATTAAGTTCTTAATATTATCATGACAACCTAGTACATCGACTATTTAATATACATCTGGCAATGACCCGTGGACATTTTATTTACTTACTTCTGGGGTTGCTATGCTCAATGTAGGACGGACACTTTATAAAAGCTCTCTGACCGGCCGGGGTATCATCGAAACAACCAAAACCATCCCAGGTTCGGGGACACACATTAGCGTTCGATTCTGGAAAAGGAAGTTGGTTTTGGCGATTGCAACAAGCGACGGCCGATTGGCAGCACAACTTCCACCTGTCGCAGTTTTCGTCAGTCATGGTATCACAAATATCACTGACCACTGTGGCATTATCAATATCTGGCGAGAACACGGTGCCAGGAGGGTACCTAGAACCATTCACCGCAATCAGCTCAGGGTGGGGTAGATTTCCATGCAGTTCCATCTCGTCTCGGAACAGGTATGAGAAACACATGGTACACGACCAGAGTTTAAACTTTGGGAGAGGCAGCGAAACATATCTGTCCCTACACGTGATCTCAGGTGATACAGGGGAGAAATGAATGAAGAAGAGGACGACTCCAAATGAGCCGAACCCTGTCCCGAGTGTCGCCATTGGGAATTCAGGTACGTATGTATCCAACTAAGTCAAACTACTTCAGCAGTGTTTAGTTCCACGTGATTACTCTGTCAGCGAGAACTTCTCAATGACAGCTCTGAAAACGGAACTCGCAGACAATACACCTTCTTCTGCCCTCCAACATTGACTAACAGTAGGCCAGCGAATCACGTCGCTCTCCCTCTCCCTATATCCCTCTCCCTCCCGCGTTACCACTCTCACTCCCGCCTAGCCAGTCCATCTCACGGGCCTACGGTTGTCCAGCTGTAGCTATGCTCCTCGCACCGAGGCGGTACTACTCCACCTAACCCTACCGCCCCTGGCTTTAACACGCACCCACACTGCCATGGAGCTTCCTCGGTCATGACAGCTTACCATTCTTAGATTTACAATCATTAAACATTTAGTGCTTCCAGATCCCTAACTAAGACGATTCTTCGTATCAAGGTGTGTGCGTAATAATAGGACTACAACAGTTGTATAAGTAACGAGTGATTATCAGATGTACAGAGGCTGGGGGACAACGATAATTGGAAATGTAATCGCGTAGCATGTCAACTCGGTATCAAGATAAATCTCTCATTTCTAACATAGCGTTCCTTATCATTTCAATAGGAACTATCTGATGGAAGTGTACGTTACCGTCACACTATTTGACGTATACATGCATATAAATGCTAGGGTTACACACGATGTACAGATGTAGAGCACTGTATCACATTATCCTCAGTAATAGACTGATTGCATAATAAAACAATTAGGGAAACGCGTTAGCTGCGCTTAATGGAGATTAATGACACTGCGGTGATTAGTATGGCTCGATGTAAATAAACGTTAGTAATATACTAGTACACGTTACATAGCTACATACTAGCGGATACTTTGCCAGTCTCAGCAACAGCTGTGCAGGATTCTGCTTAGTCATGGTGGATGCATTAACTTTGTTATTGAACACCAGCATGTAGTATACACTGTATTTAATTGTATCGGATATTATAGGACCTACACCAATACCCATGAAAACATTGTCCTATGTTTATAGCCTTAACCTAGGTACATTATATCGACATTACATGTACATGATTAACGTTTGATTAATTCTCGGTATACTCCGCGTCTCGATAGCAGCTGTATACACTGGTATTTGTTCCCTAGATTGTATGAGCCACATGTCAAACAACTGACCAACCGACGTCAATGATAGCTAGGTCTTACTGTAACGACTATTTGGCAACGGCGCTGTCTGTCTTGAGAAGTCAGAATATGATGAGAAATGAACCGACGTTCTGAGATCGAACGTGTTTATCCTGGGTGTGGAGGTTTGACAGTTTGTCAGCTTTCGTAAAGCAATCTAGAACAGCAGAACTGTATACACACACAGACAGAGTGTTCTTAATGATAGTACTAGTGTTCGAGATGAGTATAGCTGTATACAGACACTGTAACAACGGTGTCGTAGTGGTAGATGGCGATGAGCTGTAACTGCTATACTCCCGATACACGTGAGACAACACAACCGACACAGAATTCGAAGGCAGCAACCTACGATTCACCAACGACACTAAAATGGCCATAGAAACTGTCGTGTGGGATCAATTTATTGCATTTCTGGGAATGGTATTAATGCTTTTGTCATAATTGCTTCGATATTAATGTTGACTAAACTAAAGCTATATAAAATAGTGGTGGTTGGTTGGTTGGTTGATTGGTTGGTTGGTATAGCTATATATGATAACGCTTGGGCAGCAGTATTTCACATACGGAGTCAACGAGTATGCACACACACACACACACACACACACACACACACACACACACACACACACACACACACACACACACACACAC
>JAVCKZ010097867.1:0-11190 GCA_034780755.1 Lepetodrilus elevatus | reverse complement strand
GCCTTACGTCACCAGGTTGCTTTCCGAAGGCGAGGTTCAAATATGCATACGGCTTTTAGAGGGACCGACCCGGACTTTGTTTTCTCATTTATTTGGTAATTAAAGCACATCTAAGTCAGATTTTCGTTTTATATATCTATTTTCAACATATATAATTGATTAAAAGCAACTTGTTCTGGCACCGGAAACATCATTTAATTGAAAATCCCTTGAAAATGGCAACTATGAAATAATATACATAGGTGAATTTATAGCCATGCTATCATTATGATAAACATTTTCAATAATTAAACATTGTCGACATTCCACAGAATAATTCATCTTCGTGTGTATAACCGACAACTTGCGACAAGTCATATCTGCATTCGATGGCTTGAGCCTCAAAACATCTTTTCGATTTCAACATTCAATTGAGCTTTAACTTTCTGAAAGTAACTGTAATTTGTGTTACTTGATACAAATGTAATGCAAAGAGTAATAACGAAGATAATTGATGTGTTTCCAGTTCATATATTTCTGTGATTCGCTGACAGTATGCACTTATAAAGAAAACGAAATAATATAACTGGATCATATGCAAGAGCACGTGTTGAACGCTACCCAAGGAGAACTAAGAGGAAACACGCCACGTGAACAAACCGCGTTAACCCTCTCCATGCTGGAGGCATCCTGAGATGCCTTAAAGATCAGTGCATTTGCATAACCCAGCAGAAAGAGGGTTAAGATTGGTATAAATGGTTCTCCTTTGATGGAGTACATGTTTGTAGCCACTCCGAGAAAATCAACCACTACCAATACGGTGTATAACGTCCGTATCGTCCCGACAACCGGAAGTGCTCTAACTCAACAATCCTAGTTACACGATCTTTCACAGTCCACGGTTCTACTTCCGGAACATGTGTTTACGTGACTGGGCCTTTAATGAAGTCTGTATCTTGTTATTGATGTTCCCGGCGATGGATTAGCTTATGCATATCTCCATTTCGCATTGCGCGATTCGCAAGCACGTTAGCACTGTTTGCCGTGGTCCCGTTACTACGTAAACTAGGAATACCTGCAGACGTTTTATATCGTGTCTTATTCTCATTAAAATCATGTATCAGTTTTCGATCTTCATGTATTTTGTCGGTTAAGTCGCTAAGTGAACCAACTAGCGAATGTCCGATACGTCTTCAAGAGAATCGGCAGTCGCGGATCCGATTTTAACGAGATTGCGCGGCGTGTTGAACGCGCTCACTCAACACATTAATTAGAAGAAGTCTACTAAAACACAGCCGGGGTTAATATGTCAGTAAGCTATGGCCGAGTCCACAGGTAAGAGTATATTCAGCTAAACCAAACAACCATAATGCTTTCAATATGAGAAGATTAGTTTGTCCGCACTCAAGGATGTCACCTAGTTAGTGGTGAAATAAATAAAAAAATATGTGCGTGGGCATTTCTTCGAAAACGATGACAATTTTGGGATTCGTAGTGGATAAACAAAAATTAATAGTACAATTAAATAAAATTATATCAATCTCAAATCACAGAATTGTCCAATAATACGTTACCAAAGTATTTAATCACGTTATTTTCAGCAAACATTTTGGGGAAATGATGTATATTTCAATTGACATTTCCATTATCAGATTTCATGCCAGCTTTCATAATACGATCGTGGGTCGATCACGCTATTCGACGTACGATACTAATATTATTTGTTTTAAATTAATTGTCATACAATTCAACCAATTAGACATGATTTAGCATTACATTAACCGACATAGGCTACAGGTTTCATGCAACGCCTTCTTAACAGTTAACATACGATGTAATTCACCCTTGACAAGCCGGGTTGCACAATTTTTCACAGTTATTACACTGCAAGTGACAATAGGCCATCGAATAATGAAGACAACTGTTTAAACACTTAGAAATATTACATTGATGTAAACCTTGTTTTTATGGATCATTATAAAGTCCTAGGGGAAAGTCTCGAAACGTTCTTACGATCGTACGACAATCTTAACGATTCTTACACTTATATATAGTATGGCTACGAACTATTCTTAGGCAAAGATGTTCGTAAGAACGTTTTGAGGTCCTGTGAGCCTATTCTCGAAACGTACTTACGAACTTCTTAACCTAAGAACAGTTCGTAACCATACTATAAGAATCGCTAAGATTGTCTTACGATCGTAAGAACGTTTTTAGAAAAATATAATTCTATTCTGTTCGGACGCAAATTACGCGCAAATTCTAAATGTGACTTATTCGCAGGAATGAAATTACGTATTATTATCTTATTGATAAACCCCCCAAACTGCTCAACAACAAAATTACTTATCAACGGGAAGCTGTCAATTTCGGAAGCATAGCGTATTTTAAACCTCAGCGTACTAAGTCAATCTACGCGAACCACTAAGCCGCTCCTGGGGTCCGTGTTATATCTCCGTCTGTTTAATCAAATATCGAATCTCTGGGTGATATACATGGGTATGTCATGGTATGCTTATAGCAGCAAGCAGCCAGATTCTTAATGGAGGGGAATCATCCGTAAGAAAACGAGATCAAGATATGTTGGACTTTTGGGCAATCGATGGAGACGTCGTGCACGAACCTCGGCTGTAACGTCGTGGTCCACGTCACGGAAGTGAGATTTGATTCTATCACACATGTCATCGTTTTCGGAGAGATGCCCATAGAGGTAATGATTTTTGCCATGAAGTGAGATATTTGAGTCCGGACAAACGAGCGTCTCATGTAATGTTGCCTCCCGCTGGGATCATCGGACGCAGCTTGCGTCACCGACGTTGACCCCACGTCGCCGGAATGATCAGATGTCACCGCCTCCCCCGCAAATAGACGCTATAACATTCCCATCTACAAGCGGAGGTTAGTACACTCGTATCGATGGGACTTCGACTACGGCCTGAAGAGAGGGAGCTTTAGATAGAAAAACCTGAAATAAAATGTTCACGACTGGAAGAAAAAAAATTACGGGATTAGAATTTTTATTTTTTATTTATTTTTATTTTGGGTGAATGATGTTAAAGGGAACTAAATGGTCTATTTGAAAAATTGATAGCAATCTGTATGTGACACTTGTTAATCTAGATTTAATACGGGCACCACCAATCCAGTGGTTTAAGATTTTTTTAGATTATTTTCTTTGTGTTAAATGTATTCTGTTTTTACGATAGCAAGTTTAAAGGAAAGTAGTATTAGTATGTGTCTTTTAAAAATACGCACTAACAGCTTTGATGATGATTTTGACTTAATTTGAAAATATTTATTGTAATCATTACATCTATGATAAAGCATTTATTATACTGCATATATTCTGATGTTGAATGTATAATAAATGTTTTTTCATTATTTAAATTTATTTTATTTTGCTTCAAAATCCTATTACAAGTGATGCTTCTGAATACACATTCATGACCATAACATAATACTTTTCTGTCCTAATCAAAATATGACGAAATATATCTGAACGTTTTGCTATTGACAGCAATTTGGCCATTCTCTAGACTTTGAGAATACTAGAAGTCACATCCACCGGAAGTGACCTATTCCGTAGTCCCTAAGGATTTCTGGAATCCGAGAAATTACACCGACCGCTAAGAATATTTCTCGAATTGATTTCAGGAAATATGACACATAGACACGTAAGTTGATTATTGTCTATGGCAATAGTATTTACCGTATAAACGTCATTGCATGTCACAACCGAAGTGTCATTGTGTGTCAGTCCTAAAGTGTCATTGTGTGTCAGTCCTAAAGTGTCATCATGCGTCACAACTAAAGTGTCATCATGCGTTACCATTGATGAGTCATGTGTCACGCGCGTGTCACCCAAATGAGGGCACCATTACGCAATTGCATCAGTCCTGGGAGGTGGGGTTGGGGGTGGGAGTCGTCTTGTGAGATATACGCGATGCTGTTTGACAAGATGGCATGACTCTTCCAATTTCATGTGTCACATTTTCAAAACTGTAATCCTGTCAAATTTGTAAATGAATTATGTATGATTCATTGTCAGTGTGACTCATTAAATTGTTTTATTTTATCGTCATAGAGTTTGAGAATTTCACATTTTTAACTTAAAGGCATAATATCACAGTTGATTGACCTGTATAATGGACAAACGAATTTCGATCTGCTACTAATTACGCTTGATTTATCCACCCCAAAGTTGTTATTTATTGATGTAGACAAATATCCAATGCAACCCCCTGTAGCCTACTGATAGACAACCTGAATATTTTCTTCATTATGTATATGCATATGTACATAACTCAGTGGTACGAATTAAACATATACAACGCACACGCGACGTTTTCTCGCAAATCCTTCATAGTTCAGTTGATGCAGCTTTGACAAGATATGTTGATAACTATTGAGTACTGGGGACTAAGTACACCAGTAAATAACAACTTTGGGGTGGATAAATCAAGCGTAATAAGTCTCAGATCGAAATTCGTTTGTCCATTATACAGGTCAATCAACTGTGATATTTATGCCTTTAAATATAGAAAATAGAATTACATTTAAGTGATTGTATAACTATTTCTTTAATCAAGATTTTCTGTATTTTATTGTATTTTTCGTACTTACATAATTTATAAATTTAAATAATTATCAAAGATTCTATATCGTATATTCTAATGGTAGTTTAACCCTCTCTATCCTCGGTTAACCCGATCACTGTCCCTTAGCCTTCAACCGGGAGAGGGTTAAGGGCACGGCATTCCTTCAGATATAATCTGATATTGCGCTAGTAATATAAATAAATATTTCGTCCACGCCTTTTATGGAGTAAAGATCTAATATAACGATCATTGAAGTAATTCATCGTCAAACGTTCAAAACACACCTTGTTTTTCGCACTCGTCAATACGAGGGCACGTTCTTAGTGCATTACGATCACGTCAACGCTTGCTTCAGTTAAAACTTCTCTAATCGTAGCGCGGAAGCGTAGCGCACATTTAGACGAGAACCATGATGATGTATGCGTTACTGTTGCATTTACAACTGGAAAACGTAGTATTCTTTTTTTATATTCAAATTCCTAAAAAAAGTGATTGTTATTATTGAAAATCTTAGCATACGAAAGAGAAACTTTAAACAAATTTATTTTACTTTTATTTCGCGAAAGATCACAATTACCTGGTAACATTCCTTTGAACACATATTCCGCAGAAAAGAAAAAAAATGTTAATAATTACATCTAAACTAGTAGTTTATTTTCGTATCTTTAGTTTATGTAGTGTAATGTGACCGCTCCTATGAAACATGTATACGTGCACTTCCTCATCTTCCTCATCTTATGTACTCTAATACCACACCGAGTATACTACTATTGATATGCTATCGTTTACAAGCAATACGTAACATAATACTACAACATGTATCTGTGTATATGCATATACAGTCTCATTAAAATAAGATCCGAAACTAACGCTCAAACACATACGTGATAGCCTACTTACAGCTGACTGAGATCTGATTTTAATGAGATTGATGCATATACTACAATAAGTATAATTCGTCATCATTAATCCACCCCAAGTAAGATTCCTATATCAATTTAGATACCTTCATAGCTTTTCTAATTTTCCAACTCATAAACCTAAACTGGTTTAATCGTCATGTCCTTTAATCTCCGGGAAATAGATTGCAAAATTAAATGCTCTTACCGTGCGGTCGTTGTCAATAAAAACAAGGCAATGGATGGAACCCGCCTTCAGAGACCTGCGGCCATGGTTCTGTATACGAGTCATTAAAGTCATCCCAGAGATCAAAGACAAGATGAGGACATTACGGTAACATTACGGCAACACTGACTTGTTACCTGCACTGTTACCCAGATGATTGAAAAGACACGAGAATGGAAGAAAACATTTTGTGGGACTCTTGTAACAAAGTCCTACGCACTTAGCCCTAGTTGCGAGAAAAACAATTTTCCAGAATTAATACTTCGGAAAACAAAGTGATATATCCAAATAACACCGTCACTTAGTTTTTCTTTGTTATTTCGATTTGACGTTTCATCACTTTCATTAATATCTGTGAGGTAGATTCGACGGCGTCGTGACATTTAGAAGAGGGTAATTATCAATGCGCGTACGACTTCAGTATAACACGTATAACAATGAGTTATGGACAGGATAACTTAGTAATGGCATGTTAACATTCATGTTAATTTTACAAAGGTAGTAGTACTATAGTCGCATGTGTTAACAAGCGTATATGTTAAATGTGCTAGATGTTTATGGATTCATAAATGTTTCTGTGTTTGTAAGTTAGTGAGGTCATAACACATAGAAACCCATACCTGACGGAAAGATACATTTGCCGTATTCCCTTTATATAAAGTTATGGAAGCAAATCATGCAAGCTCACTTTATTAATATGTGTGTACATAATGTTATCACGTATTCAATTAAACAGCTACTACCCAATGGAGCTTGATTCGAGTAATTTTACGAACTATTTTTCCTATCATGATTAATGTTCACCTATATTTTTTATAGAACATATTAGTAATTTTCGTATATATATTTATATGCAAACCTATTTATATCAACTACATCAGTGGACTTAATTACCTACTCTTTCCATACTATATACCGATGGATAGCGGTATCCCTGGCTGAAATAACGCGATATCAATATATCCATGCTATAGCTACCCGTTGCAGGCAATATTGATATCACTAAAATCTATTTACATCATGCTTTGACATTTATATGAAATGCTCGTTACAGTTTTCTATGGATTGGCATTTACAAACCTTAATTTAGTTGTACGCTTCATTCAATAAATATTGGAAATATATATCTTATTTGTAATTTTTACCTTTTTATTTTTATCATAATATCACAAATATGTATGGTTGTTTTGGACTAGATCTAAGCTGAAACTGCAAAATACATTCACTTGACATACATAAAATCATATTTGTACTTCCCAAAACCTTCCACTGCTGTTTGGTAGACAAATATCTATTGCAACCCACTGTAGTCTACTGACCGATAACCTTAATATGCTAGTATTGTTATTTGCTTCATTATGTCAATGCAAGGGGACATAACTCAGTGGTACGACTTTAAACATATAATACGCACAGGCAACGTTTTCTCGCAATTCCTTCATAGATCAGTTGATGCATCAAAGACAAGATAAATAGCGTAACGTTCCCTATATTCATATAAAACATTAATATTTGGATAACTATTGAGTACTGGGGACTAAGTACATCAGTAAATAACAACTTTTGGGTGGATACATCGAGCGTAATTAGTCTCAGATCGAAATTCGTTTAATTGTACAACCTGAATTATTATTTTTCAAAATATACATGCAAGCTTGAATCTACACGGTATATTCTCAGAATCATAAGTGGCGCCGCTTTCTGATGTAACATACAGTAAGAGTATATGTACACGCTTTGATAATAGAGAAACTGAAAGTTATGACGACGCACTTTGAAAGTAGTTCGCAGACACGGAGTTTTAGTGACCAGTCCCAATGGTCCCTGGTGAGCGTTATCGCCGACACGCGACTGGTATAGACATGTTGGTGGTTTTAGTATATAGGGTGTGTGTTGTACTAAGCCAAAAGATATATACGCAGTTACTCTCGACAGTGTACTCGATGGTGATGGAAATATTTATATGTTTACTTCGCAATTCTACCTGCTTCAAAAGCAATAATGAACTATTGTAAGTTTAATGTAACGGGTAGTTGTATCATGTATGCATACTCAAACTTGACTGAGTGTGGACGAAATTCCTAACTATGTGTGTAATAAATAAATGTCTACATAGTATACGTGTGTCTATATAATATAGATCTTGTAGTGTACAATCTTCCCATGCGAACAGTTGTTTATATAGGGTAGTTAAATCCACCGCGCAGTACATACATCCCGTATAAGTTTGAACATATATAACTATGACCAGTATTCAACAATCGTTTTGTTATATATAACCTTATATATATTGCTTCTGCGAAGCGTAATCCTCAAATCTCGCTTTCAGATGAATTGCTAGTATTGTTTGTATATATCCTTCCAAGAAACTCGGAACTGAGAGTTCCATTAAATAATGTAGTCCGTCCTCGCGCACGCAGGTATACAGCCTATATAGACCTATGGCATTCTTTGATTGCGTGCACGTCAAACTTCATGTTATTCTGGGCCACCGGAACTCAATCACGCATACATACATGCATGTAGGTGATCAATATGTATGGTACGGCATGACCTATTACATACACTAGTACCGTTCCTCGAAGCTCGCATATTCACTATGATACGTAAGTGATTAATCGCCCTGTATGAAGAGATCGCTATGAGAATGCTATAATCGTATACGTAGTAGATATACGAGATCTTCGAGAAACAATGCACATGCTCTTCTTTGCATCTTAAGGCATATGATTATGGATACACTGATACGGCAAGTAGGCCTATACATAATTAGTATACGTCGTGTTATAATTCGTTGGACGTTGCCTAATTTGCTATGCTAAACGTACAGTCGCATTATACTACACAAGGTTCAAGGTTGTCTGTATTTACTGAGACCCAACTCTGAAATGTGATGTTTGCTATGTAGATTATAGTGTGCTGAGTATGATATTATGCATAACTACCAACCAGCGAGTTCGTATACATACTATAGTACGTTAGTAATGTACTATTATACTTATCATAAATCTACTTCCTTGAGCATACATGCAAAACTGCACTGCAGACACGGAAAGTATACTTAGTAGTGGAGAGTAGCTTTAATCTCTGTTCGTGCTTGACAATGAATGAGAGTATAACGCACGTATATACTAGTAGTGTAACACTACGATATTTACCTATACACCTGTACCCGGCAGTTCAGTGGCTATTTTATTACTATTAAACAAGGAAGCAACATTTAATGGAGTCACGATTAAGTACGAATGTAATGTGAAGGCACTTTGCGAAAGGATAGGATAGGATGAACCTATGTACTAATTAATTAAGACGACATGGATTTTAACTGACAGGTATATGATGGACGGCAAGCGCGTGTTGTGGGTCCACTTGTGGCCGTCACGGCTCATGCATGTGTGTGTGTGTGTGTGTGCACATGTGTGTGTGTGTGTGTGTGTGTGTGTGAGAGAGAGAGAGGGATAGAGAGGAGATATGAGGTCGATAATTCCGAAAGAGAAGGTCAGACAGGAGAGATAACAGCACTATATCGGTTAATATAACTACTATTTGTTTGATATATGGGCGTGCCAGTGGTATAGATGTGATGATTGTTTGTGCTCAGGGTCTACCGTTCAGCCTATATTCCACACCACCCTTCCATTGTTGAAAATCGCATGTGCTCATGCATTATACTGGCTTTCATCTAATCTACACGTCATAGATGCAGTTCTGTATGTATTTCTCATCCTCGCTTTCAGAATATTGAAGCCTTGATTACATAGTAATACACCATAGAATATACATAAATGCACGATCAGTAACATATTTATGCGTTCCACTCCCAAGTGTATTTAAATACAATTCGCAAAGAAACAAACAAGGTGATAGCAATTCTCCCTGTCACACACCACTATCAAGATATTTTTTTCAAGACCGGAGACGGAAACGGCAGGTTTATGAAGAATGGTGCGAAGAAGAAGAAAAAACACTATCGGAAATTCGGTAATTCTTCCCAAAATATTTTCAGCGCTGACGTGGAATCTCCGGTGTGCAATTATTTTATTACATCTTTAAACAAGCCGTCGAGTTGTGTCAACTCTTTGGGAATGACGGGAGAGTGTGCGTTGGCGTCTTTGATGTGTGGAGCTTGCACAGGATATGAGCGGGAAACAGCCCAACAAGGGGAAGACGTTGACCAACAAACCAGAGCATCGTAAACCAGTGTTGTTTGACTGCACCAAGGGGGCAGCGGGTCACGTTTTCAGGGCAGCTGAGGTATTGCATTCACTCCCATAACCTGTCAAGGACAGTTTATACAAACCGGGGGACTTAACTGAAATTGCCTTTCCAGGTTTCAAATCCGAACACCCAACTATAGGACTTCCTTCGAAATCTTTGAGAAACATTTAGAACGTTGTAAAAGTCTTTAACAATACGAATACTTAGTATATGTTTTACATAATGTATGCTGCGTTATTTTTATTACTTTAATATTCATGTAATTAAATATTAAAGTAATAGAAATAACGCATGTCTCAATTAAATAAGTTAATTAATATATACATTACAAATTAAGTGCGGAGCGACATTAAAATAGAATGTCAACATTCTATGTGTCAATCCGCTCTCATGATGTATATATTTTTGTATAGTTAAATGCAATGTGTGTAGTCCTTTCATGAGAATAAATATTGTTTAAATCAAAATTAACATTATTTCGGCCCACCTTTCAAAAAAACCCATACAAAAGCATTAATAAAATGAACAGTTTGATTATCTCACAGACACAGGCATTCATATTTATTTGACCATTTATTTCATTGACATTTACATTTTCAGGTTAAATAATTATCATGAATACTAATAGTGGGAATTACAGTTTTTGAAAAGAAATGTCACAGATAATTCAACAAATAACGTTAATTGCTTTTAATAAAACAACTGGGAACAGCATGTAAAAAGAAAAACAAGGAAGATCAATCTGAACACGAAACGAATGTGGTCACGTTGTTCAGCGGTCTGAGTGGATTTACGGGGGCACGTTTTAGAAGCAGACATCCGCTCAGGGAAGCCCTTGTTCTAATCCAATACCAGCAAGTTAAGATGCATGGGAATCTGTCAGTATCTTAACGAAACATGTTCTCATATGGTAGACAATATTCGCCGTGCCAATGCATGGGCATGATTGTAATGCCAACATTAATTGGAAATTGTCCATTAATAAGCTAGAATCTCGGCATATTTTTGGAAAAGGGGGGAGGGGGGATCAAATAAATATTATTCTCAATGATAGGGAAGTTTCCATTAGTCTCAGTGTTATTATGCTGGGTTTGTTGGTATTCTATACACTTCCAGTTTTATAGGAGAAATATCAATGGTATTAACTTTGCTATTGGACTTTGACGATAACATATAAAATAAAATGTATTTATATGTTAAAGGCATAATATCACAGATATTTATGGTCGTTTGGGACTAGTTCTTAGCTACAACTGCAAAATACATTCAC
>JAVCKZ010097856.1:0-11191 GCA_034780755.1 Lepetodrilus elevatus | reverse complement strand
TGTGTGTGTGTGTGTGTGTGTGTGTGTGTGTGTGTGTGTGTGTGTGTGTGTGTGTGTGTGTGTGTGTGTGTAAAGATAGAGAGAGATGATTCATTTACAGTAGACCTCGGATATACCGGCCTCGGATAAACCGGACCTCGCATATAACGGACTGCATCTGAAGTTCCATGTCCCGTCTATAACGCTAATTGCGGCATATGCGTATAACGGACTTCGCATATAACGGGCATATATATAGGACTTCGCATATATATAGCCGGTTCCAATGAGTCCGTTATATGCTAGGTCTACTGTATATTCATTTATGTATATGTCATCGCCAATACCAACAGACTGATAACATAATCATTCTATTGTGTATGGTTATGCGTATACCTCATGACGTACTAGTATATAGCCAACTATATTTACATAAGAAAAATACGTATTTTGCTTAATAATATTATGGAACGGAAGGTCCGTGGGCGAGAGAAAAAAAAGCATTATAAAGAATAAAACTAACGTACCTGCATAAGCATTGTCCTGTTTAACAAACCACAGTCATGCATGTGACGGATACTGCCAGATTAACTATGTACTGTACAACTTTAACGTGTGTACACAATCTATATCTGCATGACACCGTATACCAGAAGTGTCATACAGCGAGTCTCGCATACTTGAGTCGTGTGATGTTCAGCTGATGTTGGGCAGGTCACGTGATGACTACAGAGGACGATATCAAACGAAAATAAAAACAATCGGACAAAAAAGGTTCGACTTCCGGGACTCCCATATCGCGTCGTGCGCTCCTAACTCGGCGTGGTGCGGAACTCGTATGCTGGGTTGGTAGATTAGTGCAATTAAGAGTTATTTTAATTATGTGCAGGCCTACCACAATATATAATTGTCCTGGGTATACTGCACGCTGTCTTGTCCACTAAGAGACCATAACGCTCTCTTTGCCGATAGCTAATACACTGCAAAGAGAGCGCTATTGTCTCTTAGCGGATAAGAGAGCTTTACATGTGAAAGGATACCCTGTAATCTTCATTACGTAGGCCACTATGAAAGTATAGGGATATATATTTTACATCGTTTCCACGATATTCTTCAGCCATAATGATAGTACACCGTTTACAAGGAATAGAAGAAGATTTATATCGAAGACGCAGGAGCAAAAAAAGAAAGATAATTATGTCAAATTAGAACTTCTTTTAAAAAAAAATCTTGTTCACGTTATTTACTATACGACGTTGTTACTCGGATCAATACTTCTACTAATAATTGCGTATCTAATAATGTCGACTCAATTACCTCAACTATAGGCTTACTTATAATAGTACTCCACTCTGTCAGGTACAGCCATTGAACAATATTACATAGTATCTGTTCATGTTCATACAATGTTAAAGAGAAAATAGAATGTATGTGCAAAACAGTTATATGTAATGTATCATTTGCATTGGCAAAAACCTTAAATTTACTGAATAAACATCTATATGTCTATTTAAACGTAACCATGTCATGTTCATCAAACAGTGGTGCAAATTAATATTTTATATCCTTTGTAATTACTCATGTTTTGAATCCTCTCAACTGATATCCCATATATCTGTGTGTATTGTTGCATATCATTATGTATTTATAATGTAATTAGAGCCGTATAAATATATCATCTCATTCTTCAGTCTGGTGGTCTTCCTATAGTCTACACTCAGCCAGTGAATTAAATGTGAAATACTGGCTATCAATGAGGAATTAATTAATTATGTCTCTATTTAGAATGACATTGTTCTCGACACGTACCGGAAATGGGCAGTTATGTTAGGACCGTCTGAGCGCCGTTTTACTCTTGTTACATGTCCTGGTGTCATGATGTCCTTGTGTTCTGATGTTCTGGTGTTCTGTCTTTTGTGTCTATCTCTGGTTTGCGGCGCGATTAAAAAAAAAAGAAGAAAAAAAGAAAAACCAATGTGGCTACAACCGACTCCACAGTAAGACTATGGTGAAAGATGAAGAGACGTGGAGAGAGTCAGTGAGATATGAAGAGACACGGAGAGACACAGTGAGACATGTTGAGTCATGACGAGACATGGAGAGACATGGTGATACATATATAGTGAGACACGGTAAAATGTGACGACATAACGGTCTCATATCCAGCCATTCCACTATACATGGATTTAGATATGGTCATATGAGATATTGTGAGATATAATGTAATCTGATGAGATACCATGAGGTATGCTGTGACCTTTTATATCTTAATATCGTGACCATTGTGACATGGTGAAACACCCTCATTGTCATTTTTTTCACCCAAAATATATGATTATTGAAATTATTATTTTTAATTTCCCAAAAATATATTTAAAAAAAATAAAATTGCTACCAAACCTGAATCCTCTTTGACAAGGACTAGGTGAATGAGTGAGATATAGTGAGACACGGTGAGATATGGTGAGATGATGAGATATAGTCCGACGTAGTGATATATATTGCGACGTATAGTGAGATATGGTGAGATATGAGATGATGAGATATAGTTAGACGTGTTGAGATATGGTGAGATGATGAAATATAGTGAGACGTAGTGAGATATGGTGAGATGATGAAACATAGTGAGACGTAGTGAAACATAGTGAGACGTAGTGAGATATGGTGAGAAACGGTGAGACACGGTGAGATATGGTGATACATGGTTAGATATAGTGATACTTGGCAAAATATGGTTAAATGATTGCATGGGTATAGTGATATGATAGAACATAGTAAAATGATAACTTCTGTGGCGAGATAGGGCGAGATATTATAAGATTTCGTTGCATAGTAAGATACGGTGATACATTGAGATACTATACAGCGAGATAGTGAGATATAACGAAGAAACGTGGTGATATACGGTGAGACATACGGGTCATCGTCTTGGCATCACGTTGCATTAACACTATCCTGGCTCCGAGATTATAACACTTTTTTTAGCACAATTTCATGCTCCGGGTCAAGTTTTATATGGGAATTTGTGAACAAAACTGAGTTAAACATAATAAAATCTCAGGACCTGGTTATACGTCATGTTGGCAACATAAAGACATACAACACGAGGTTTTTAGTGCAGTCATTGTGGAATGGGGGGGGGGGGGGGTAAAATAAAAACCTCGTGTGTTTTTTTGTATTGCCTTGTATTGACAAATAAAATAAAGTTTATCCAACCAAATGTCGAGAAATGTCGAGAAACTACAAATGCAGGAAGCCGTGCTGGCCCGGTTAAATAAATCCGGCATAACGTCCACAGATTAAAGATATCAAATAACCCGGACTACCACGGCTCCAGACACATATAATATAATATAATAGGAACATATGTTTTACACATAACGTCTCTGTGTGCTTATTTCGGTTTTTTCTAAAAGCAGACATTTATAATAAATGTCTTTTTAACAAGGCATCGAGTGCAGAAAGTGTGTGGTTTTTCTCCGGTGAGTCTACGTAGTGTGCTAGCTATTTAATGTGTCGGGTTTCCTGTGCCGTTGACAACATATACTCCATCACTATCACACATGATAATTCTCCGTAACGCTGAGCATACACGAATCGTGTTGATACCGAACAAATAACTTAATAGAACAAATGTTGATAGTATTGTGATTAATGTTGCATTGATATAATGATTACGTGACTGATATTTATGTCTGGTTTATTTTCTTCACCTGTCTGTTTGTCTGTCTGTTTGTCTGTCTGTCTGTCTGTCTGTCTGTCTCTCTCTCTCTCTCTCTCTCTCGCTCTCTCTCTCGCTCTCTCTCTCTCTCTCTCTCTGTGTCTCTGTCTCTCTCTCTCTCTCCATTTTGCTCATCCCCTCACTCTTTCTCTCTTTTGCTTATCTCCTTCTCTATTCCATTCTACCCGTCATTATCTCTCTCTCTCTCTCTCTCTCTCTCTCTCCATGTATACATGTATAGATATATATGGTTGACTTTACATAAAACAAAACATCTTCGTTTTCGTCCTTAACATACCACTGGTCCTATATATACATATTTAGAACACTTAATAATTATTATTTGTTAATTACACTCTTCCTCACAATTTTATGTTGATCCTTGGCTATGCACATGACCATCTCCATCGATTTTGAGTTTTCAACGCGGTGTATATCATAATTCATACACCAAGCGCTCTAAATACGCCCGTTTCTTCCTTCCCGGTGTCAGTTTCTAGCGGAGAGGATCATATTTATTTCGCATTGATGTACGGAAATTGTGTTATGATCAACGATTAACGGCTTTTAATAGAAAGACCTCGGTGCCGTTAGATTTGGACAGACACGCATGCGCATAATCCTCGCGGTGAAGGTATCGTGATATCCGTGATGTCAAAATCACGACCTCGAGACGAGTGTGGATCTTCGAATCCATAATCACACTATTTCTGTTATATGTTTATGATAGCATGCGTGGCATTTTGTTGATCCTGTTAGAGTCTCTATAAATGTAACAGTGTCTCATCCTGAAATAAAAATACGAAACAAAATACTATTTTATTGTAGGCATAACATCACAGATTAAGTTGTCGTGTTGGACCGAATTGGAGTTGTAAATGCTCTTCGCATACATATAATCGCTGTTATGCCTCCAAATATATTTTTACCGCTGTAGGATAGGTAAATTTCATTGCAGTTTACACAACCTGTATAACCTGAATAAAATACCGTAAAATCTTACAGTTCCTCTACTTTCTTACTAAGGGAGATAACTCTAAGCATTGAACACGGTCAAAGTAACGTTTCACGGACACTTGCACAAATATGAGAACGTCGGGATAATTAATGAATAGTAATATAAATATCAAAACATTGATAACTATTAGTGAGAGATAAGTAATTGGTTATATAAAGTATTTGTGTAGTCAAAACAAATGTATAGTATTTTCAGGTAAAACCGTGCTAGATCACTTATATAGGTCAACCAACTGTGATAGTATGCCTTTACAGTTTGTACAACCCACTTAACTTCTGTACATAGATTTCATTATTTTTATGTTAGTCACGTCACATAATATTATTGATAAATAAAAGTGACATTAGTCATTATTCACGTGCATGTGACGTAATTTAAATTTACGCATGATTTCTCGCGCGTGAAGTTGACTGTTGGAAAGCTAAAGGTCTCCACCTGAAACCGTATGGTTATGTTTAGACGTAGATGGTTATGTTTAGACAAATGTATAGCAAATCCCTCACTCAGTGAGGAAAGCACTCAAGGTATAACACTGCATATATATGATCAGTAACTCCATCACATTAGCTAAAGCCCATACACAGAACCTTCTATGTCATAATCGATATTTGTAAAACCCTTTATGATATACATAGATAACATACATTGACATCCTCTATATTATCCTCGCCTAGACATCCTTTGATGCTGTATACAGAAAACTGTAATGAATGGTCATGACTTCCTTTGCACCAAGGTCACGCTGTCGATTCCTGGAATGAAAGTGATGACCCAATCTTCTAATTGATTCAATAATTTAATTCCAGGCCGTTAATCCACGGCACGGATTTAATATTATACGTTAAGTAAGTAGACCACCGTCTTGTTCCAAAGACAGGGGGCGCTACGAGTGTCTCTGTTCGTATATCGAAGCGTGCAATCAACGAAATTGAAAAGTAGGCCGATGACATAGCGGCCATCAGAGGAAGAAATCAATTCTTCATCCCATAGACCCACCTTCTCCGTCCAAATGCGGGGCTGTCAAATAGCACTTTCCTTTAAAGGGAGAATTACATTCCAGATCAAAGTGGTTGGGCATTAATAGACTTATAAGAAGCGTGCGATGACCTTATGAGCGAGGATTATACCATTTCCATTCAGTTTGTTTATAGTTAGGTCTGTATGTCAGGACTGGTCAGGATATAGTTTGGAGAAGAATGCTATACACTGTTTGGCAAACATTGCATGGAGTTGTTCGTGGTTACATTCTTACACAATCGGTTGTCTACAAGTCGCAGTGTACAACGACGTACGACTTGTTAAACATCGGGGGTCAACCAAAATTTGATTTTCGTTAGAATTGGTTTATCTGTCCGTCAACAATTAAGCTAAGCAAATGGCTTCACGATCAAACAAGGTGCGCAACGTTCCTTCTTTACACGGGTTGTTAAATATGTATGTACCAGGTGGATAATGTGTAACGTCAACGTTTGTATATGTTCAGTTTTGTGTTTTGGTATTAACAACCATACGTGCGTTCGAATTTCGTCTGAGGCAAATGGCAATACAACTCATTCAGTGTACATGTATTCGAGTGTCAATGGGTAACAGTGTACATACAGACACTGAAGGTTCTGCTACTCTGTAATGGTCTGCCCTCGAGTACACTGCAACAGTTTATGTATTCCAATGGTATCCTGTATTACCATTTGTCTCACGTTTCACAAAGAGAATCTCAATCAGTGTTCCTTGTTATGAATTCATTCCTAGCAATAATTGTAAATACGAGTACATTGGAAGTATGTAGTATCCATTTTGTCATACATGAATTACAAGAGAAACTGAGTGTAATGCCTTTAGTATAATGTGGATTAGAACTATCAATGTATACAGGGTGGAATCCTCGCAACCCAGGGGTAACTTTAATTACGTTCACACTTCAGTGTGGTACTATGCAGCGAGTCCTGAGCGTAATATAAGTATCCCTGGTGTGAGATAGTCTAAGAGGATTACAGGGTGGAAGTGTTTGAAACTTGCCATCATATAGCCATCAGTGCAAGGTATGTATCCAGCAACACGAATACAATGTATGCATATGCATAACATGTGCCCCTTTCTTTTAATGTAAGCAAAATAATATTAAAACAGTCCAAATAAATCATTAAAGAAAATAATTTTAAAAATCTAAATAGAATTCCACAAACATGTATTTATTTAGACCAATGTATGTATTATTAGTATCCTTTTTGTGTGTGTGATATAGCAAGCACAATAAAACCTTAAAATAATCACATTTTCATGTCTTATTCAAACACAAACACTCACATACACAACTCTCTATGTATATTGATGTTATCATCCGGTATGCCGAAATCGACGCAGTCGGAAGGCGACTGGAAAACAACCAACTAAAGAAGAAGATGATGAAGAAGAAGAAGATGTTATCATGGCGTTATCCAGCCCCAGCTCAATGTCTCAATTTTATCCTGTTAAAGTCGGCTGCTGCATGATTGGATGGCAGTATCGAGAGCACAGAAGACCGTCGAGTATATCTTGGAGGCCATCTTGGAAGCATTGATCAGCTTATACTTGATGCAATCTTGTCACTGTTTATTGAACTATTGAGTAATTGTGTTAACCTCCAAGTCCATCAACGGAACACCCTGAAAACCCTCGGCTGTCCTCGGATAGACTCGGCTCTGCTCGGAGCTTCCTGTCCATGTATAGAAACAACCGTGATCACTTTTGATGTGCAATATGAAATCTGGGGCTGGTTGTATGAAACGGTAATGCTCCATTAACGTGTTATTAAACCTCCATTAACTAGTAGTACAGCATCACGTTAGCATTGAAAGTCAATGCAGGAATAGCAGTTAATGATGCTATTAGTTATAATGGCACTTTCATAGAACCGGTAAGCGCCATCATGTACGAAGCGTAATAACTCAGACAGAAAGACAATCTTGTTCTGCAATATATGGAAGAGTCCACGATTCATAACATTTAGGCTAATCATGACATGTTTAAACTTTTTTTCAAATAATCTTTATGGTGAAACAGATTTTACCTTGAGACATATTTGTTGGCTTTTCGTTCGATATATTTCACAGATGTAGCCTACTTCCGGTTACTGAATTTATACTTCCGGTTGCTGTGTTTTTCGCATACCAATTCATATTTTATTATTTGTGTTTAGCGTTATAACATCTAGCCTACACCACCGGACTTGTTCCACTAACCGTCCACAGAGCTTGGTCATCTTGACAACTCTCGCACAATAAGGTAATCACGCGTTACATTGCGAGAGTCACTGACGTCCATTCTATTCTTCCTAGTCTGACATGCCACAGACAGAACCCAGTGGAGAGAGTCTGGCCGTGACACTAATGCGATCTGTGTAGGCCATCATGTCAATTGCATATTTAGTTGGAATCCTTGCCAGGCTAGAAGTATAAATCCACCAACAAACGGTATTGGTGGAAACGTATTCTGCACTGCAAATCAGCTATTGATCTACGTGACGCATACATTGCATGTGCGTCAATTGACACCAACAGAAGGCGCGTGGGAGAACATTTATATTTAGTTTTTTTTTCAATCGGAAATTCTCAGTTTATTTCAGTTTTCCTCCAGTACCAATCATAGCAACTTCGCGACATTCCGGATCGGAGATATCGTTGATATCTTTGGATGTCGCTTGGTTGATCCGAATGCTCCAGTAGGCCTACATAAAGTAGGCGGTTCCGAATGTGAATCGAATGATTCCGTTTCGTTAAATGCAAACCACACGTGCTATACTAGTATAAGAATACAGACATTAGCCGTATCCCCGTGGAACTTGAAAACAATTCGCCATGTGACCTTATATAGTCAGCACCGTAATCGCGAACTTACGTTATATCATTACCTTGTCGGGATAGCCTTCGTAATTGTGTTAGTTAGACACGGAGGAATACGTGTTATCAATCAGCCAATATGTTGGAATGTCTCCAGATATCCCTAGATGGATGTATTCCGGATATCCCCATGTTTGTGAAGGCTCGTTCTCTATTTAACGTAAAGAGCGTGAAACCTTCCAGAGTGGGCATAGAAATGTGTTCTTATCCACCAATCCCCGTTGAAATTGGACTGGTAAATATGTTTATATCTAAGATTTCCCGTGGGGGCATGGACGGTTGTATGTATGCTATATATACACGGTATAACGTGTAAAACACAGCGTAGGTTTTGTGCTAATGGTAAAATAGGTCCGTTGCTTGGAGGCATGTTGACACCTATCATGTCAATATCCTCATCCAGATTCACACCACGAATCAACACAAGAAAATTAAATATAACCTTGGCTGTACCCCCGAGGCGCTGGCATTGTCAGACTTGGCACATGGAGTATTCTATTATTGACGAGTTATCATTCGCAAGAGGCACATTACGGCATACTAATATATCGTACATGACTCAGATAAGAGGGAAGTACCAAGTCCTATAGTCTACTACTATCGATAACGCATAATTCTATAAATTAGAAATAGTCGTTGGTGTGTACGGTCTATATAACCATATATACATATATTAAGGTGGCAAGTTCATCTGTGAAATAACAGTAGAATAAATAACATATGGTATAGTAGGTCGTATCATAGTTCTTGTCAAAGACGGTTCGTGACAGTTTAAAAAAACAAAAGATAAAATAAATTATATTAAATATCGAAAAGATTGCCACAAAATGTCTTTGACAAGGATTATAGGTCGTAGCATTGCCACAACGTTACCCTCGTTGGTCCGGATTGTCTGCAAAGTCATATACAATCTACTTCGTGTATATCTATAATATGTACACAAGCTACTGTTTTAATCAATCATTCCATAAATAGCAATTGCAATCCAGTTTGTTATGTTCCGTCGCAAAATGAACAAAATCATAAGCTCACATTGATCCCATAGCTCTGCATAGCAATATATGAATTTCCTTGTCAACACTGCTGTCATATTGTCGATATTAGAGACATAATCGTACCTAGTTCCATCCAGTGCGCCTGTTCTCATACAATTCATAGCCGAATATATATGCTTCAGACCTTAATTAAGCGAAAAAGAAGCTTAATAAATTCCGTCATTCAGTCAAATAAATCATCAATTATTAAACAGCCAAACTAAATCGATGACTTTTATTGGTTTGGGCACATCGAACGGTGTGCTTGTTCAAGGTTCCTGTGTACTAGCATGTCGCACTAGTAAGAAGAACCAAGAACATAATTTGTTCTTGCATACTAGCATGTCGCAATGGTATAAGAAACACCAAGAACATGTTTTCCTACTGGCATGTCGCAATGGTATAAGACACACCAAAAACATGTTTTCCCTACTGGCATGTCGCAATAGTAAGAAACACCAAGAACATTTCGATTTTGATCGTTTCTATTTCAATGATTTTTTAGTCCTCCATTTTATACCCATGATCAGAAGCGCCGAGTAGCAAATGCGGGTAGTTCTATAACGCAGAGAACGCATGGCCCTGTATATATACAGTGGCGGACTTTCCAGCTTTCAAAACAACACCGGAGTAATCAGTTGATTCCGTGGGTTCCAATAGTTATTTTGGACATGCAATCGAATGCTCTGTCAGTTGAACTTTCCCGGCACTTTGAGCTCATGGAGCTGTTAATTTAATTTCCCAATTGCAAGACAGGCGCCGGTTCCCGAGGACAGGAGACACGAAATAAATCAATTCCCGTGATGTTGGTTTTCTTGGAGGGTGTCACTGGAACCCTTGGTTTTCTCAGCATGTATAAATAAATACGCCGCTCTTGAAATAATAGACTACTGCCCATGCAGTATACACGTATTATATAGGACTGAAATAACATTTATTATGAAATTCTACTGTCTTGCATGGGGTCTGATGTATCGCAAAAACATGACTGAAATTCGTGGGATTTTTTTAGTCGTAAATAACATAATAAAGCCTACATATCATAAGATTGAAATACAATTATTTCGAAACTCGACAGTCTTGGGTCTTAACGTATCGCACAAGCATGACTGAGATCCATATTTTATTGTTCAGGATATCGTTTCTCGAAGCCCTCATATAAGTGTACGATCCCCATGTATTATAGATTGCTACGAGAGTCTTTATAGTCTCGTAGTAGTAATGAGAGCATCGAGTAACGATACCCGGATATTATGTACATTCCACATTCCACATTATAGGCCTGTATACAAGCTGCGGCCACAACCATATAGGTCAACTGATCAACAACCGGAATAGCAGTTTGGGTTATAAATGTTTTCCTATTTATTAAATTAACAATAAGCAATACAACACATTAAAAATAATAGGGCCTATATACATTTAGGCCAATAGTGAAAGGATGAGAAGAAGAAGAAGAAGAAGAAGAAGAAGAGGAGGAGGAGGAGGAGGAGGAGGAGGAGGAGGAGGAGGAGGAGGAGGAGGAGGAGGAGGAGAAGAAGAAGAAGAAGAAGAAGAAGAAGAA
>JAVCKZ010097845.1:0-11191 GCA_034780755.1 Lepetodrilus elevatus | reverse complement strand
TAGTAGTAGTAGTAGTAGTAGTAGTAGTAGTAGTAGTAGTAGTAGTAGTAGTAGTAGTAGTAGTAGTAGTAATTAATAATAATACTAATAATAGTAGTAGTAGGGCCTAGTAGGCCTACTACTACTATTATTAGTATTTAAGTTTAATTAGCATATATTCAGTAATGTCTGTATTGTGTCCACCATTACACTCGTATAAATCCGGTGTACGAAAAAATGTAACACTTTATTTTTCATGTTTTTCGTTGACTCGCTGGTTTACTTATTTTGTACTGTAAGCTAGTGCATAAGATGATGCAGGTAAATTCTAAAAGTACAAAATATAACTGAAATAACATAATATAATACCTACACTTGGCAACTTATACTTTGATTAAATGCTCACGTAAGTAGTGTATACTTTTGTTACTGTAGACAACAAAGTGTTATATATCTAGACTGCATGCGACAAATTAATGTTAATGACTTACTGAAATATATCAAAGTGTTAGATATCAGAGATGACTAGCGCTAAATGTTTGTCAGGCGTTGATTAAAATACATCGTAATATTACATATTTATTTCATTCCATTCCATCTTATTATATTCTATTTATTTATTTGTTATTGTCTGCTCTACACCGTTTTATTAATGTTTATTATGTATATATGGGTGCAATGCCACCCAAAGGACAGGTGCCCGTTGCACGACGCTCTTGTAGGCTACAACTATTGTAACGTCATCGCTTTCTATTGTGGCGGGAGCCCAGTTACAACCATTGTAGCACTACAAGAGCGTCGTGCACCGGGCAAGTCTGCACTATATTACGTCATATGAATACGATATCTTAGGTTATTCCACTGGACAACAGTAATTAAATAACCAGCGTCTAAATGTATTGCAGGCAGTGTTTAAAAACTGAACTGCTACTGTTTACTTGCATGTCTACTTTTCTGTCACTCGTCCAATCATATTATGTCATTCTAGGGAGGTTTATTCATGTCCATTATGGACATAAGATAGACAGGACTATATTGGAAGTGTCACATGGTAGTAATACATGAAAATAAACGACTCTATAAAACATTTTAAAATGTCATACCACCCGGCCATACATTGGCTTAGGAGACAGTAGTGACTCTCTATATGCTAGAATATTTCTCGATTTAAATCACATTTTATTTGCAAAGGAGAAATTCAGTTGGCTGAGGATGAATAATTATTGTAAATAACGACCTGAATTATTTGTAAATCGAAAGTTATTATGGTATGGAAGACAAATAATTTTGCTATCAAATGGAGTCAATCAAAACAGAACTGAGAAATAAAATATGGTTAGAAATATAATTGGATGTGTCTCATTTGTGTCAATGTTTTCTGCTCGGTAAGTTCAATTTTCATAAAAGAAATATAAAAAATACTGAAATATCGGTAAACATATTGTTTTTGTCTTCAGAATATGATAACACAATTTCGGTAGCCTAATATATTGAAAAAGGAAGTTTTTTCTAGTGAGCCAATCCCTTTTATTCTGCAGTGACAAAAACAAGTATGATTTTCTTTTGATGGATAACGCGCAGCACGAATCTATATTTGTTTGAAGTCAGGTTTCTGAAGTCAGAGGGTAAAGAATTTCCGTGTCTTCTTTCATATAAATATATTATATAATAGTTAAATCAATATGTCATTGATATAGCCTACTTTGTCTATATAGTCTATGGAAGATCATGTGAATTCGAGTACCGTTTATTCGCAGTACGTCCTTGTATATGGACAGCCTTTGCTTTTTACTTGGTTAGCTACTGGTCCCAAGTTATGCAGTTTCTAAATACTGTATTTCAACGTATTGAAGACGTCGTCCCTGACCTTTTCGACCTTTTGACCTTGTCTTTTGACCTTGTCTTTTGACCTTTTGACCTTGTCGATTATTTCAACACTTCTTATTCCAGTTGACTCGATTCATCCCACTGCTAACAACGAGGTGGCGCTAGTAGACCGTACTGATATAAGCAGTAAGAAAACAACGTATATTGGCAACAGCACCGAGCTCCGGATACATCGTAAAGGGGAGATAACTCAGTGGAGGTTCTACTCGAGGTATGCTGGGATGGCTGTACTCCAGATTTGGCGACCACGACCAGATATTTCCCCAGATAGGTGAGAAGAGCATCTCTGTCATAGCATTAGTTATTGACCAAAACTATCATAGGATTGGTCAACAGCTATGCAGCTTACGAGACTCCCATCCTCGAAACACAGGTCGTAGTCATAATAACCTATTGTGCGAGGATGACGGGACCCGTTCCTATAAAATAAATAATGGTTTACTTATAACATCGCACAGAGCATCTCACTTATGTAATCCTATAAGTGAAACCGGGGACAGGAAAATATTTTTACCTGGAAAGTTTCGTACTTTTCTGAAATGAATACCATGCAGATTTCAGCTGCGTAGTAGTACCCGTAAGTTATTTGATGTGTGAGTATCGTATGTTCATTATGGACTATATAGTAGGATGATGTTTGCCCTTGCCTTAACCCTTCAATACAATCACACAGGTTCGAGTTCATTGGCCAAAACCACGTTCCGGCACGTCGCGACATGGTCAATGCAGTAAACATACCAAAGAGAGACAGATTGGCGGTTCTCCCTGGTGACGTCATCGGGGTGTGGTCTGGAGAAACGCCGTCACATATAACGTGGAACAAGTGTACGAACCCAGATGGGAATAGTCTACGTTTGTCGTTGACTGTCGACTCTTCGTCATATTTCCACACGAATGAGACGTACTCGACAAGGGCATCCGGATGTATTACGTTATCCGTCACTGCGTACGTCAACTCGGTACGTACATGGCTGGGCGGAGAATGGCAGATAGTTTTAAGTACGACACTATATGGACATATATGTGTATCTACCATGAGACCAAATATAACCTTCTCGTAAGTGATGGTATACATAGTAATCGTGACCACTGGTGTCGTAGTGAATACGAGAGCTTCAGGAAAGCGTACCCTGACTCTTACTATCGTTAACGTCGTTGTACAACATTAGATAATGTTACTACGTTTATGTCCTGTTAAACATTAGTACAAGCTTTGAATTTGAAAGTCACCCACTGTGTCATTTTCAATATATACCACCTGTGCTACGACTATGTTAGGTACCTGGTGCCCGTTGCATGACGCTCTTGTAGGCTACAACTATTGTAACGTCAACGCTTTCTATTGTGGCGGGAGCCCAGTTACAACTATTGTAGCACTACAAGAGCGTCGTGCAACGGGCAACTGAATGATATCAAGAATGATATCTGCATTGCCACAGTACAGACAGCGTATCCTATATCAATATCGCATCCAAAATGTAACTTAGTGCTAATATTTTTTTCTGAATTGTACAGTTGGGCACTAGTATTTATTACTCAACAGTATTTAAATGTATAAAATGTAATCCTTTTCTTAAATACGTACAGCTTTCTTCAGTTGTATATGAGGGGGCAGATCTTCATTCTTGTCCAGCATGCCTTTGAACTGCCGACGAAGTTTGACGATTTTCTTTCGGATATCTCGCTTCTTCTCCTCTGCTTCTTTCATCATTTTGTCATACTCCGCCTTCTGTTTGGCATCTTCAATACTGGAAACATGTTATAAATAAAAAAAAATATTTTGGCACGTATCAAAATGAATGAGCAGTAAATTATATCGTCTAAAATGGACGAAATAGTATTATTATCTATCACAAGATATCAAATAAATAAAAATATTGACATTTTAAAATTTGATCTTACAACATTTCCATCCATTTACAGTTACAAAATAATAGTGCATGTTCGCAAATAGACTTGGACCCATACAAGGATTCATATTATTAATAGTATTATTATTAGATAATAATAATGTGCATAATTGAGCAGAATTCTGGCTGAGGAGAGTAATCATAGCACTAGATTATTACCCTGGCCAAGTAATCATGGCACTAGAATATTACCCTGGTCAAGTAATCATAGCACTAGATTATTACCCTGGTCAAGTAATCATAGCACTAGATTATTACCCTGGTCAAGTAATCATAGCACTAGAATATTACCCTGGTCAAGTAATCATAGCACTAGAATATTACCCTGGTAAAGTAATCATAGCACTAGATTATTACCCTGGTCCACGGATAAGTGTGTCCTCATTTTTCTTCTCAACTTACTGGGGAGTATAGATAATATTTTGTACTCATTTCTGCCTTACCTGTAGGCATTGGGATCATCAATATCGTCAATCGTTCGATCTCGCTCTTCTTGTTTCTGAAAGCATTACATTGAATCAATCAGTGAAACATAAAGGCATACTGTACCAATACTAAATACTGTAAATCACACAAAATTAATGCGTCACTAATTTTATGCGACCTCTAGATTTTAGGCGTAAATGCGACACTAATAAATTGCGAACGGCCATGTCTCCATTCATGTTATTTGACGTTACTTACCTTTAATGCACAGCAATTGGATGCGACAATATGGCGGTCGCATTTTTCGTATTAATATTCTGCTCACATAAATTTCACGATTTACAGTATACAATATAATACCAATACTAAATATACAATATTATAACATAGTACAGTGTGAGATCAAACACCCCCCTGCTTAATAATAGACTGACCCTTGCAGATGACAGACCCCAGCTCCAACAGATCAAACACCCCCCTGCTTAATAATACTATAGACTGACCCTGGCAGATGGAAGCTTGGCCTTGTTCTCCTTGATGGTCTTCTCCAGTTTCTGGTCGTCCATGAACTCGTACTTGAAGAAGTTGCCGTCGGCGCCGACCGAGAGCAGAGTCTTGCCGTCGTAGCCTGACTGCAGCGCCGTGATGTTGCCATAGTTGTTGTCGTGCATGTTGAGGGCCCAGTGAGGTCCGAGGTCGGCGAGGTCCTTGGCGTTCTCCAGCTGCTGCACCCGAATGCTGCCGTTCTCCATGCCAAATATGGCTTGCTTGCCAGACTTGCTGGAAGTCGAGGAATCATGTGTCACAGAATAATGGTAGGAGTAACAATAATAATAATGTTAATAACAATAACAACAACAATAATAACAATAATAAAATAATGATATTATTATCGTTAATAGTAATAATAATAATAGTTATTATCCAAAATATGCGTCTATTCTAGCGATTTGATTGGTTGAAAGGAGGCCTGTGAAAAGTGTTACACCCCGGTTTGCTTACACATAACAGTTATGACCTCAAAGTGGGACATAAATGATTATGACGTCATTACAACCTCCATTAACTTCACGTTACAAAGACATTTCGGCACGAATATCCAAAAATCTGGTTGGTTTATAGTGTAGAATTATTACGATTTTGGATAAATTTGTTGCCAGCGTAATTTCCGGGGTGTACAGGTTTTTACAAGCGGTCTCGGGGCCTACGAGAAATTTCAGCTTGTAAAAACCTGTACATCCTGGAAATCACGCTGGTAACTAATATAATAATTGTAGTAATTAAATACGGTAATAACAAAACTACCTATGGGTCAATGACACACAAAGATTGGCAGTCTTTTTAAATTCATATTTATTATTATTATTATTTTGTTGTTGTTGTCGATACATGGAGACCAAGAACACAAGTCTCACCTAAACTGGATGACTGATATAGGAACATCATCGGATCCCAGCACGGGTACAGCTCTGATTGGCATATCCACAAGGCTGGGATCTATTCTCAACTTCTCTTCGTCGGATGAGAACTTGCACTCGTAGAGATATCCAGCATCAAACTCGCCCTGAATAATCAATGGAAATAATTTTAAATATTATTTAAAGCTTATTGCTATTTAAAACATGTATTATATATAATATTTGCTTGGCTAAAAATACCCAAATAATATTTGTGTCAAATAATGATAATTGTCAAGTTTTTAACGATTTTGCCAGTTTTATGTGCTTTGGTGGGTCCAAGGATAAATAATATGCTGTTGAGGCATTACTTACCATGGACAGCCAGAATTTGCCCTCTTCTGTGTAGAAACCTTGAAGAATTGGACTTGGTTGTTCGGGGATAAACGGCTCCCACTCTGGATCAGCCGGTGCATCTTCCTTCTTTTCATCTGAAATCCAACATTAATTTGAATTATTAAAAATTATTAATTTGAATATTTAAAAATATATTTTGTTTAAAAATTTAAAAAAATTAAATATTATATATTTTTATTTTACAAACATTTTAAATTGATATAACCTAGGCGTGGGCTGAAACTCAGACCTGGTTCTAATCAAATTTACCTTCGTCCTCGTCATCCGACTCCGTCTGTAGACCTCTCTCGATCCTCTTCTTCCTTTCTGCCCCCTCACGTTTCTTCTTTGCCTCCAGCTCAATTTTCTTCATCTGCAATTCCTCTTCATGCTAGAAGAACACACGGAGGAAATTCACGATCAGGCCCCGAGGTTACGAAACTTTCTGAGCACAAAAACGTACTCAGACTATGACGTCACATGATGTTTTATGAACACAATTCTGAGTTGAGTATGAAATCGTACTCAGAAAAGTTTCGTAATCTCGGGCCCTTGAGTACAATTTAACCCTCTCCCTGCTGAATTGTTCCATTGTGCATGCGAGGAGATTAATGCTCAAGCTTAATCTTCATGGAAATTTGCAAGAGTGATTATGGAGTTTAACTTCACTGCGGGAATCTTTCACCCATTTGTGATGATGGGGGTTTGAGCATGAAATCGTACTAAAAAAAGTTTCGTAATCTTGTGACCGACCTGGCAAACACGCAACATTATCATAACTATTACGTCATTACAACATTACATAACATTGTGTGTTTTCTGGGTAGAGTCTGACAGCCAACCACTGAACTACCACCCAAACCTGTGCGCAAAACAAGAGAAGGTAACTCTAACAAACTGTGGACATACCCTGTATCGCGACTTTACGCTCTTGAAGGTGTACGTCCTCATGTTCAGGCCCTTGATGTGGAAGGAATGCGACGTGTCGAACTTGCCGGGATCCGGAGCCTCAAGCTCAGCCACTATGCCCTCCTCGCAGAACACTAGTAGTGTCGTCTTGGACTGTAAAAACAGATGATGTTAATGATTGCTGCAAAGTCATTCATGTAAACAGTAACGCAAGGATGCAATGGTTTCCATTTTACAGCTTACAAGCTATTGGAAACAAATAATAATAATAATAATAACAATTATTATTATTATTTATTATTATTATTTATTATTATCATTAAATAGTTGTGGTAGTAGTAGTAGCAGCAGTAGCAGCAGCAGCTGCAGCAGCAGCAGCAGTAGTAGTAGGTGTGATTGATATTAATAGTTATCCCGATGGTACTCACAAACCAAAGGTTTTGCTAGGCCAGATGGTATGTACTAAGCATATCAGTTTGGTCAAATGGTCATTTCCTACTTCTTCGAAACTATCCTTTTCCCCAATGGTACTACCCACATAATTTATTATTTAAAAAATAAATTTGGTTGTTTATAAACATATGAAAACCTACAATTTTCAATGTTCATGTTTTTTTCTAATTGTTTGACCAGATAAAAAAAAACAATTATTAATTATTTTAATTATTTATTTTTCTTGTTAGAATTAACAGGAGTGTTATTGTAATTTTTTAATATTAATTTTACAGTTGCTTTGGCAACGTTGACGTAAGTTTGAGACTACTTACGAACTTGTCAGGTGACCACTGCATACTCCTCACACCAGCAGGCATGGTAACAAATCCGATTGGCTCCAACTCCTTGTTTCCGATATGCATGAAGAAAACAGTGGCGTCGTGTCCCTGTATAGAAACAATATTAATGATCGAGATGTACGTTACCTATTTAAATTATTTATTTATTTTTCAAGACTTTCACATACCACGACTTGTCAGTTAATTAACCTTCTCACTGTTGAATAAAATCAAAGTGTTCTATTTCTGCATGTGATCGGGCAAGTTAACTCCCCTTCAGCAGGGAGATGGTTAACCCTCTCAATGCTGGATTAGGCACAGGTGCTGCTTTTTAGGGCATCTCCGGTTGACTTTATCATGGATAGGGTTAACAGGGGCAGATACAGACTTTCACGTTAGGGAGGTGGGCGCTCAAAGTGTATTTTAGAGGGGGCTCATAATTTCACCATAATACACCCTGGGTTAAGGGCAGGAGAAAAGATTGATTGAATTATTGCTTTACGTCGCAGTGGGAATATTTCACCCATAGGCAACAACAGGATGAAAACCACAACATTTAATTCATAGCACTCAATGTTGCAGTAAACCTGCAAAATTCCTTCAGTAATTTTTTTTTTTCCTCTTTCTGTTTCCCCCCCAAAAAATACTGTATTTTTTAAAGGCACTATATCCATTTTTCAAAGATTCTGAGAAATAAAAACGAGAAAAATAAATCGAGATAAAAAAAGCACTAACCCCAGAGGCCAGCAGTAATGTATTTTTTAAAGGCACTATATCCATTTTTCAAAGATACTGAGAAATAAAATCGAGAAAAATAAATGGAGAATAATAAATGGAGATAAAAAAGCACTGACCCCAGAAGCCAGCATCTCTCCCCTGCTGTCGATGGCCATACATGTCACTGTGTCCTTGTGCGGTTTGAACACCTGTTTGAGACTCAGATCACAATCATCCTTGCTTCGTCTACTTCCGTCCATCGGCAGTTGGTTGACCGTCAACAACCTCACTACGCCGTCCGCGAAACCAGCCAAGAGTGAGCTGCCCTTGGTATCCACCTAAGAAGAAAAATCACATATTTAAAAACAATAAAATATTTTATGTATATTTTGATTTAATTTTAACGAGATAAACATGGTATTCGAGTAAAAAACTTGAATATCCTCTATATATTTTATGTATATTTTGATTTAATTTTGATATAATTAATCCTCTCCCTGCTGGGGGCAACTGGAGATGCCCTAAAGAGAAGTGACTGTGCTTAATTTAGTAGTTAATCCAGTGAAGATGAAATCGATATGTATCATTGTTTCACGAAGATTACAAAGATTTTGCTGAGTGTTCCGCTCAAATTAGTTTGAATTAAATTGACCAATTCTTAGATGGTCAAACAGTGCTATAAAAGCTGCAATTCTTGTAAATATATAGGTCAATGTCAATATATATGTTTAACGCTATGATTGTTCAGTTGAAACAGGTCCAAAACCGTACCTTCAATGGAAAGAGATTCGACTAGATCAAAAACAACCAATTTATCTACTATAGCATATCCCAACACCGGCAGCATAAAAAAAATAAGTTAATTAACCTTCATGCCAGAAACAATGGTGCTCACAAGGGGAGATAACTCTAAAGGGGTGATAACTCTATACTCACGATCTGTGGGGCCCAGAGAAGACAGGTGCCCCCGGCTGTGTAGCGCGCCTCAGAGAGCTGCTTGTCCTGAATGTAGTCGAACACTCTCACCGTGTCTGAAACACAGACCACAGCAATTTGCGTATGAGCCGACAGTGAACAAAACAGTAAGGGAATATTGCTAAAAAATCTCTGAAAACAATCTAGAATGAAGTGCGAATAGAGTATCAAATTATAAAGAAAAATGTGAAATAAGAAGGATTGCTAACAAGGCTCCCTGGATGGGATTTGAACCAGTACTGGCCCCGAGATTACGAAACTTTCCTGAGTACGACTCCATACTCGACTCAGGATTTTGTTCATAAAACTACATGTGACGTCATAGCCTACTCAGCCCAACGTACTCAGGCTATGACGTCATTTATGAACAAAATCCTGAGTCGAGTATGGAGTCGTACTCAGGAAAGTTTCGTAATCTCGGGGCCAGGTGTCTTTGGCTCCAAAGTTCAATGTCCTACTATTGTGCTACCACCAGCCCTGCATCATATTATGATCGCGTCAGAAAGGTAACCTTCGCAAACATCGATGCCAGGCTCATGACAGGATTTGAACCCGGATCATTCAAAGTCCAATGTTCTACCAATTACTAGTTCAATCGGACAACTTTTAACATTTAATATTAATATATATTTTTTTAAATGTATTTGGGGTTTAGCATCACTTTCAAGATTCTTTCACCTACATCATGACTTGTCAGCTTAGGGCAGGAAGAAACCTGAAATATCCGTATAGCGCTGAATGGTGCAGTAAACCTGTGAGCACCGGCTGGTACTGACAGACGAAGGATGATATCTGCATTGCCACTCTACAGACAGTGTATCTTATCAATATCGCGTCAGAAATGTACCTTTCATGAACATTGATGCCAGGTTTCCTATTATTAATGTATTATATGACCCAGTGGCCGTACATGCTCATGAATTGACTTACGGTCGGCTCCAGTGGTGGCGACCAAGTCAGCGACGGGAGAAGTGTCACAGCCTGTGATTGGCCCCGCGTGGTACGTCATGAGTTTCTCTGGCGCCTGCGACGTGTGGGAGAACGACAGATCTAGACACCAGATTCCACCGCTGGCGTCCTGAAGAAAACGGTCGCAAATTAATTAGATTCGAAGAAAGGACTATCACCCATTGATGCAGCACCATACTGTCTGTACCTCCAGTGAAAGATGAAGATGAATTCTTTCCACTGAATACATGCATTATTAAGTTTACTGTAATGACCATAATAATTTGAACCCTCTAATTGTTTGAACATCCAAATTAGTCGCAGAAACTAAAACATTTCTGATCATAAAAATACTAACAAGACCAATTTTATCAAATTATAACTTTCATTTTATTCGAGCACAATAACAAATTTCAAAATGTTTATGAAATGATTATTTTCTTTTTCATAATCGTTAATTTATTTACCATTTAATCTACGACCATTTTTTGTACTTTAATTTGGTTGTCCATAATTTATATGAACATCAATCATTTTCGATTTTCGGATTTTTATAATAACGGCTACATATTTAATTATTTTCTCCTATTAGAATTATTAAGGTAATTACCACGTATTGTTGGTATTTAAAAAAAAATATAGTATTTATTATTTTTAAATTGTGGTTTAGAGCTGCTTTCAAGATTATTTCACTGTTACCACATTTTGTATGGTAGTTCATAAAGTGTATCCCATCCTATTCTCTGCATTGTTTACTTTTTCTTAAATTGTTGCTTAACCCTCTCCCTGCTGAAGGCGACTTAAAGGATTTCTTCGGTGCCAGAACAAGTTGCTTCTAATCAATTATATATGTTGAAAATAGATATATAAAACG
>JAVCKZ010097834.1:0-11192 GCA_034780755.1 Lepetodrilus elevatus | reverse complement strand
TAGTAGTAGTAGTAGTAGTAGTAGTAGTAGTAGTAGTAGTAGTAGTAGTAGTAGTAGTAGTAGTATTGTTATTATTAGTATTATTGAATGTACTAGTTATTCTTCTTCTTATATTATTATTTATTATTAATTATTATTATTAAGCACATGGCATCTCACCAAACTAAAGGCCGTACAAGAACCAGGAATACATTGCGAATACAGTTCTTATGGACAAGTATTTCTGTAGCCTTGATTTGAAACCGTTTATGTTGTCTGGCAGCTTCACATGGAGCGGGGGTGATTTCCATAGGAACCACCTTTTTGAACAGGCAAATTGCCATGTTTATCTTCGTTTCTCTGCATGTTTTCTATATAAGAATGTTCTTTCCAAATAACGCAATTTTCACATATATTTCTGTAGTCTATAAATCAGCAACGTGCATTCCACGTGTTGAACGTATGGTTTCTTTGCGAAGCCGTCAACACGAAAATAGGTCTACTACATCTTTACTTGAAATGAAATAATGAACAATGGAGATAAATTGTCTCTAAAATAGTAAAATACATTCATCATGCAACTGTGTTTCAAATTGGTTTCATGGTACGCGTGTATATATAACTCATGAACACCTGGAGCCCGGCTTTGGCATTATGAGTTTATATTTATCATATGCTGTAATCGGGACTCTGTATCCAGTGGTTAAATCAGGTTATTGCACATCTGTCAGCAGTATATCCCGGGTATGTAATGCCAGTAGGTCTATGCAGGGGAGACAATACTTTGGCAGAGGCCTATACAGAAAGGTTATGAACACAACCCCGGGGGATGTCTATCACAGAACCCAGGAACGTTCCGCGTGAGATCCAGATAGACACTATTACGTTCACGTCACTGATGTAATCAGATTAAAGTAATATCCAGCAGAATATTATTTTAATAATATCTTGATATTTCAAGGTTTATGAATATCAGAACCCGGAAATAGCCAGGTTACTTATATGCTTTATCAAGGTTCATTGGTAGGTTTGAGTTGGCGGCCCACCAATGAATCCTAGTTTCTTTTTGGCTCTAAATGTGGATATGGATCTTGTAGATGAATGTATAAATTACAATATTACACAATAGTTATCACCCTTAGTTCACGGCACATGGGTCGTACCGTGAAACAAATGAAGTTAAGATTTAGAGAAATGACGTGGAACATAACATCAAATCCAAAGCATTCTCCATTCACTATAAATTTATTCTATTGATAGCGTATGTTCTTATGTGTTCAGAGTATTCACACCATGCGTGATATAGAACGACCTCATATGTTCACTTAGAGCATTGATGGTATGTGTTCATGTACAGTATTGAAATATTGTGTTCGGTATATAACTGATCTCAAGTGTTCAGGTAAAGTAATGATGCCATACGTTCAAATAGATCGCCGATGCCATGCGTTTAGCTAGACCATTGGCATTATATATGTATAGTGCATTAAGTGTTCATTGATGCCATGTGTGCTGCTGTAGCCTACACGGCGGTAACAACAAATTAGTTACATAGGTAACCACGGTCATCCGCATAAAATACATGGCACTATTTTTATTCAGGCCCTCACTATTTAGGTAGGTCAAGCAAGTTGATACCCTCCACTCAGAACCTCTCTATTCTATTGTTTTACGTCTTAACATTTGTGTGTCAATACGACCATAACAGAAACAAAACCCAGAAAGAACGGCGTTATTATTTCACAAAAACAAACACCATTGCATCAGGTCGCAATAATATGTTTATATACACACAGTCTAGAATGAACAAACAACGAATGTTTGCCCTAAGTGACGGCCAAAGTACATATTATCAATTTGAAACATATGTAAGTAATCCGGTGGCAAGGAGATTGGCGACACTGGAGGAATTGAAAGCAGGTTATGTTCTGGTTACGCCGGAGCACGGAGAAAGGTCCGCGTCCTAACCTAGAAATGTCACTTGTAAACCTACACTGTGAGAATGAGCAAGGAAAAATTAATCAGATTTTTAAATGCTATGATACTCCCTACACAGAAGAAAGATATGTAAGTAGCACTGTCAATGTTTAACCACATATAATCTCCTACGTGGTGTAAGGTTCCTCAGAGGTAGAGTTGTACGGGACCAATTATGTGTACGTCAACATTATAAAACGCCCGAATATCGAGTATTGAGGAAATATTAGACATCGACTTGCATATATACAATAGTGCTCAGTAAGAAACATTGGTGGGCAGTATTCGTGGTAGTATTCAATATATTAAAATGTAGTTTGACATTCAACCTTGATGAAAACACAGACTGTGATCTTTGGTTTTTACAGGAATAATTAATTACACTGTATGTTGTTTTACAAGTGTTTAACATTCCTGTATAGTAAGCATTTGTTTACCTGTAAAGAGTTGATTTACATACTAATGGCAGATTGAATTCCAAGAGATAACACACGGAATAATTTAATTGCGTCGATTGTTTTAGGTATATATTTTACCACTATTATGGTTTTATAGTATTTGGAAGGGGCAATTTAATTTCAGAGAGCAATATTAAGTTGAAATATAGGACTATATATTTTCGAGATCTAGTTCATGTGGGTATTGTAACATTGATCATTTATATTAATACATAGATGTTCTGAATAGCATTGTCTCCAGCCAATGTTTATGATACTGAGTGTAAGTTGGTACCAGAGTGTATTACATAAGCCATGAACTGTTCTTCTGTCAGAGTAAGCGAGGCGTCCGCCGCTCCTCCGGACTCCAACTACAGCTACCACGGCAGCCGAGCCAACGCTCAACTGTACGACTATACAACCCCTAAAGCAGACAGCTTCTCTCAGCCTAGCCCCAACGCCGTAGAGCCCTACGGCACACGTGTTCAGGTCCAACATGGACGGTCGACGTCCTTCCCAGTTGAGACCAAACCCGCACCCAGCAGAACCTACTACGACCAAGACTACCAGAGTCAGAACCAGAACTACTCTGAAGCCAGCAGTTTCCCCGACTATACGGCGAGCTACAAGAGCAACCCATACCAGAATACTCCGAGCAGTGGGTCGAATACGTACCAGACTCTTCCGAGCAGTGGGTCGAATACGTACCAGACTCTACCGAGCAGTGGGTCTAATACGTACCAGACTCCTCCGAGCAGTGGGTCTAATACGTACCAGACTCCTCCGAGCAGTGGGTCGAATACGTACCAGGCTCAGTTCCAGCCGTCGTCCTATGAAGTCGGCAGTTCTATGTCTTTACCCAGAGATGCCGGCCAGGCACCAAGAGGAGGAGCACCTTCTTACCAGTCTCAAAATGTGCAATCATATAGCAGGCAGAACTCTCAGCAGAGCGCGCCATACAGTCCTGCTCCGGCGTATCCTTACAGTGCTAGAGATCAGCAACAGTATTCTGCAGGAGATCAGAATCAATACTCGGATAACTTTTATTCCGGACAGCCACTTAGTCAATCGTCTGCTCAGTCCAGTGTGCCAACCTATACTAAACCTGCTGCAACCACCAATGTGTATGGTGGCAGTTCCCAGGGAAACACGTCCTACGGCAGTTCTGAGCCGTCCTACGCCCAGCATTATAACACTCTCCCTTCGTCCTACAGCTATGGTAGCCAGGATACACCCTACCAGCAGCAGCCCCAAAGCGGTCAGCAGCCGCCACAGAGCGGTCAGCAGCCGCCACAGAGCAGTCAGCAGCCGCCACAGAGCAGTCAGCAGCCGCCCCAGAGCAGTCAGCAGCGAGTCTATAGTAGGAGTCACAGTCGTGAGGCTCAACCCTACTCGCCATACTCACAGTCTAGTGAACAGCCATCATTTGACTCGGCCTACAGATCCGCGGCAAGCGAGGTTCAGGCTGTGTCCCATGGCAGATCCAACGACTCGTCTCAGTTTGACACCAGCTACAGTAGTCGTCCTGCCAGAGACTCGCAGCCCACGTCACCCTACACGAGATCCGAGCCGCCACAGTTCAACATGGGATTCACCACCACGTTCTCGCCTTCCTCTCCGACAAAACAGGAACCAGCCAAAAGCTACAACTCCATGTTTTCCCCAACACCAGAAGAACCCGACACGAGCTATGGAAGCTCTATCTATTCACCATCAGCTCCTAAGTATGAACCCCTGGATAGTCCAGCAGCTAGGTATGATCAGGACACTACCAGATACGCACCTACGGAGAGTTACGGCGCCCCCAGGATAGGCTCCACACCGAGAAGTCCAGCCAGCGCACCCTTTGAAGGATCTGTGCTTTCACCTGCTTCTCCTGCTCGTAACCAATCCGACCCCTTCTCTGCTGTAAGTGCAGATATGTCTGGTCTGTCCATCTCGTCTCCGGTTTCTGAAGCTCCTCCGCCACCTCCTTCACCTCCAATGGCTCCCCCTGCCCCACCCCCACCTCCACCCCCGCCACCTCCTCCCCCGCCGCCACCGCTGCCCTCTGGTGACTGGCTTCCAAAGGCATCAAATGACCAATGGCAGGTAAGTGTCAGCGCTGTAGCTAGTCCTGTAGAATGTCCACGTGGTCGTGTAGGTCATGTAGCCAGAACCACAAGCCTGCGTATAGTATCCGCACCCTGATGTAAGTAGACGTCACCGCCGTGCATCTTCTGCCATGTGCTTTCTGCTTGAGGTCGTCAGTCTTCTATGCACCGTGAATCACTTCAAGCTAATATACAACCAGCAATCTGAAATACGACACGTATTTGTCTCGAAAACGATCACTCGGCAATATCCTCGGGCTACTTCCGGTACGTCAGATCACGTTCAAAGGTGAAGTAACTCGATGGAATGATTGTTATATACTAAGTATAGGAAATGAGGTTTATTTTCAATGATTCGGTGTCAGTCTGATCAGAAATTAAGTCTATTCTTGCTTCACGTTAAAAATATGAAGTGATTCATATTCGTTGGAGATTGGCGGGGTGACTGTCAGTGTAATCGTGCTAATGCTGCATTCCTAGCTTTCCTCTTTACGTTGTAGTTCTTGTATTACAGCTTTTCTTCAAAATCTTCAGTTCTTTTCAAAGTTATTGTTGCTACTAACAGTCGTAGGTCAATATGAATAGTACACAAATGCGTAGGCCCTACAGCATAGTAATCCACTCTAGTAGGCCATAGGCGGGGAACCGTGGTGGTATTAGAATTACATTCATCAGAGTCAGAGGAGAGCAAGAACCATTATCGTACAAATATCACCACCAGCTCCTCCTTAATTAGTGTCACCAATGAGCTTCCCTCCTGGTGTATTCCATCGCATATCCCTCACCTTGCATATCCCCTAATATATTATACAACATACATTATGCGTATATACATTCCCCTGGCCCAGTCTATAGTATGTATATCAAGGTTTACCAGCTGGCCTGAATGAAACACGTGGTGCTTCTAGCGTCATCACACTGAGAGTTACTGATATGTTCATAGAAAACATCCAGTGCTAAGACAATACACAGACTGGTGTCCGTGTCCAAACATAACAATTCAGACACATCGCAAACGACTTTGCGATTTACTAGGAATCGCTGTATTGAACATGAATGATGCTGATCTCCAGCCAGACTATCGTTCATCGGAAACGCGCTGCCCTTTTGCTAGCGCAGACCTCAAGGAAACAAATGATTAGCTCACTGGGATACGCCTTGACTATGTATTACATTTCGTAAAACACTCGAATCAAATCTGCCCTAGAGTCGGGATGGTACGGTAAGGTGTGGATTGAAACGTAGATAATACTAGTAGAATGATTCCCTATTTTATTTTTACAAATAGTTCAACTATCCATATTCAGATTGAACTCTGGAATTTATGGATATCTCGTAGGATGCACGTTACCCCGATTCCAACTTGGATCATTAGTATAGATCTGTATAATGTGGCACACATATGTTGGAAGGTTCACGTACGTAAATGCAGTACATTGGTAGTCCATATCAGAAGCTTTACTTACATGCCATTATAAAGCACTGGGTTGGTAGACTTTATACAGAATATATGTAATGTATATATTAGGTTTACCGGTATTTTACTGGTCGCAAAGATAAATACAATATTTATATATTTTATATATAATTTTTAGGTGAATATTTGGTGAAATGCTAGACACAAGAATATTGTAGCTTATTCCAGTGTGGTCAAATGTAAATTCACAGAAGATATTAGGTAAGATGACGTTCTGAATAAACTAGCGTTAAGGCGGTTACTCACCCGAGGTTCAAACCAAGTGTGAGTCATATAGCGGTAAATATTAGAAGCCCTCACACGTGGTAGGCCATTAGAACGCCTGTGTTACAAACTCAACAAAACCATTACATAAATAAAATATCATATCCATTATATAATATGAATGAGAAGCATTAGTCAGAATGTTTACATTGGTAAAATAGTGACAATGATGGTCATTTTACACAATGTCATGTTGTTGGTATACATACAGAAGCAACGGTTATATCGTTCACACCTCGACCAATGTAAGATTTCATCGTCAATACACTCGGAGAAATATCTGGCAGACTGTAGATTTAAATATAAACATGTATATAATGAGTGTTTCCACGGAGAGGTATCACAAGTTGATGCTGCAGATCACATTGTTTTTGTTTGAGTACTTGTCAGGTAAGAAACATAATTAGAATGCGATGGAAATCAGTACATGTATATGCCAATATGTATCAGCGTTGTTTATTTATTATTATTGTAGATCAAAGCAAAAACAAATCAGTATATGACAATTGTGATGTTAAACTTATCTTACAATAGTGGCTCATGTACAGTCGTGCAATATGCACACAGTCGTGCCATATATACTGAACCGCAAAAGAAACGTCATTTTCCCTAATGCTTATAAAAGTATACTATGCATATACCAGATGGTATCAAAAGCTGTACAAAGTGTTCTATTGGCGTAGAAAGATGAATTCTTTGTTATTACATGTACTATCGACATACCTATGGTAGTGTTTAAATATTATACAGGCTTGCTCACAACTCGTCATTATTAGCACTGGCTTGAAATACCTCATGAATGCAGTTTGTTGAATAAGTACGTTGAGTTTACATGCAGCAGCAGTGGTCTTATAGATACTTTATCGTGAGGCCTGTGTTATACAACTGCCACTGATTAGACTGGGTGCTGTATAATACGTCCACACACTGATATGCTGCAGGGATACTATATATTGCACACACATTCAAATCTGTTGACATGATCAGTGACTAATTCCATTATTTTTTGTCCATTTCCCCGGAGCAACGAAATGTATGTGTTTAACCGTGGCATAACTATTTATGTATTTCAATGCATCCTGACTCGTCGCATAGAGTTGAAGTTTTTTAAGCAGTCACGTAACATAAATAAAACTAATGTAGGCCTATTAATATTTTGGTATTCATATATTGAATATATTGAAGAGTCACAATTGATTTGAATACATAGTATACCACCGTAACGAATAATATGACCATTCATCATGTTCATTGGAAATCTATATCTATACTTAGGTTATTCATAATAAGCATAGTATAAGCACTATTAAGCAGTGACATACCATTCCAATGTAGCAATGCTAAGCGCATAATTAAATTATAAGTAATTAATGCACTAAAATAAACAGCCAATTTAGTACAAACCTTAATGTACAAAAGACATAGAAACCAGAGACGTCAGATCTCTTTTAATACCTTATAGCACACTCTGACCTCCTTATCATCGGATTACATGGTTGTCGAGATCATAATAATATAGCTACAACGTATGTAAATTGCCTTATAATAACTTTGAATGTATACGTTTGCCATACCTAGACAGCCCCATCTATCAACACAGTGCACCACGGATCCTGTAGCATGTCTTGTACGTGCACGAAGACAGCTCCCTCCAGCCACATGTTACATAGCGGTACTCACTGCTCAGACATTCCGGTTATATCCCCTCGCAGTAGGCCTATACACATACTCATACACTATGGATATAGGGTATATTCCTAATCATACAACGTATAAGCCCTACTCCAACACTGGATAGGACACGTGGTATTCCTACTATACCACGTTGTGTTCCTACTCCAACACTGGATAGGGCACGTGGTATTCCTACTATTCCTACCACAGGGTAGTCCTACTATTCCTACTATACCACGCTGTGGTATTCCTACTATTCCTACCACGTTGTGTTCCTACTCCAACAGTCGATAGGGCACGTGGTATTCCTAATATTCCTACCACGTGGTATTCCTACTATTCCTACCACGTTGTGTTCCTACTCCAACACACTGTACGTGCATCCTCCAACACTTACGCTGTATTCCTACTACATGTATTCTATAATCATACTAATATGATATTTTACTCCAACACTGGTATACCAAGGCACGTGGTATTTCTACTATTCCTACTACCTGGTATTCATTCTCCATCACCGGATAGGGCCGGGTTAACGTAGGTTACATCATTACTCGGAACTTTCAACTACTACGTGGTATTTCTACTTCAACATCAATAGGGCTGTCTCTACCCTGACATTGGATACTCGAAACTTCAACGTCTCTGTTCCATGATTCATGTTGTTTATTTTACGGAAACATGAGTATTCGGCAATGAACATGTGTTTATTATGAAGGCCAGTAACATAATCTATAAAGTATAAATAAGATTTCAGCGATGGTGTCAGCTAATGTGTCAAAACAGTATTGCGACCTTATTTTGATATTAAACATATTGCTTTCATAACACCATATTGGTATTAAGATTTCGAAAAGTAGCAAAATAAGCTTTGGCAGATCCCAAGTTAGAGGTTAGTGTCAGTGAGGACAAGAGGAACGAAGTATCCAACCAAGCCCTATTGCTACACTAACCAGCCACACTAAGCCAAACATATATGCAGATCTACTCACTATATATATCAATATGACCAGTGCTGCTTGGAATGCGTTATATAATGATATGTGACAGCATGTTTACATTTCAACCCTGTTCACTGATGACGAATATACCCAAACACCCTGCATTTATTGCATTTATATTATAAACTTTATAGGTCTTGAAACACCCATAAAAAATACATTTGCATGATGCCTATAGTTGTCTTGCCTTTAACCAAATCCATAGTTTCAACGCCCACCCACCAATACTACTGTCATATTTCTCTATAGTGGCTATATATATTTGTGTGTGCTGTCATAATAAGCGTATCTAATGCGCAGTGACAAAATTAATGTTAATTCGTAAATGAAATACATATGTTTTATTCAATATTATCGAGATTACCATTCGTTACTTTTATTACAGTAATCTCTGTTGAGATATTAATTATTTATCAAAGTGGAACAACTGGAGCTTAGAATTGAACTTGGTTAGTTGTGTTTTGTTAAATGTCTAGAATCTGTTCGTTTCAGAGTAACGGCGACCGACAGTCTGGCGGAGGTCAGAAGATTCCTGATGGTGTTCTGAATGCTATGTCCAGGCCTGGACAGCCCAAACCATTCTCGTATGGAATAGACCTGGATGAACTCAAACAAAAGACTCAGTAAGTTGTATCAATTATAACCAATGGACTACCAATATCAATCAATATAAGACAAATTATATACCTACGAAGTGAAACAAGCGAATGAAGTCATATGACCCAATGCAAGTTGGTTCTGAAAATGACAGAAGACTTGTTTCCCAATAATGTCGTAAAAACATTTCAAAGCACCTCGCTACCTGTATATTAGTGAAATACTAGTAGTCTGATTACGTCTCCCGTATTTCCTCTCCAAGTGCAATAACATTAAAGGCATACTACCACAGATGAAGCTGTCGTTTTGGACGCGTTAAGAATGCAAAGTGCATGCACTTAGCATATGTATAATCGCTTGTATACCTCCAAATATCTTTAGGTAAAATTATCTTAATGACAAATTCAGGATTCCTCATAATACTGATGACGTTATTTTATAAATTAATTAATTCGACGTCTCTCCAAGAATCATCACAGAATGTCTATTGTTTCAGACGTCGCGCTCCTCCCGTGGCCCCCAAAAAGAAGAAGCCAGTGGAGAGTCCTAGCCAGGGTCCCCAGGGGCCAGGGTCCGCGGTGTACTCCGACATGTACTCCAACGACAACGCTGTGGACAGCTACAGGGGACAATCTGGTGGCGGGTAAGTGATTAACATTCAACAACTGGAAAAGTATACGAGAATGATGGCTAACAAGAGGTTAACGTATGTTGTACCTTGCAGGTTTTTCAGAATCATTGCATTCTCCACTGGGTAGATTTGTCAGAAGTGATCGAAACATTGACGTCTGCTGAATCGTACAGTATTAAGTATTGATGACATGCGCAGTGTGCACCTCATCATTGTTGTCCTCATCTGGGCCACTGTCTCTGTGTTTGATTACATTTGCAATATTTCTGTATGCATGTACCTAATTGTGAAGAAGGGGGAAATATATTCTATCTTTGGAATGGTGGTACTTAAAATAAACATTAAACTATGCTCAGTTCTCCTCAAAGGTAGATAGGATTAGTATTACGTAATGAATATACTTGACAGTGTAACTTTCAGACATGATGAGATAAAATACTGGTGTATATCTGGCGCTTGAATAAGTATTAACTATCTACAGTGTAGTGTAGGAAAGGACCTTTCAGGCGATTCCATCTATTTATCTGAAGATGTCGGCAATGTGTCCACGAAACGTTGCACGTCTTTAAAATCATACTATAGTAATGTACATAGACATTCTTTTTTTTTTATTTATATGTATCTCTTTATCTTGGAATTATTAAAGGAAACACCTAGTATTACATAATATCTTAGATTCACTTCACTTGAAAGAAGGGTGGTACATATTTCAATGGCTTTAGGGCTGGCTGTTCACCAAGGATAAGATATACGCGGCAGTGAAGCTATTTCTAGCACGTAGCCTGCACCATCAGCCTGAGGTATATATATACTTGATGTAGGTGCATGCGGTCTGCAAAAACTATTAGCACGAGATAGAAACTTGTAGCTAACTTGTTCAAATACCAATGAATCCAAGGAAAAAACACAACAGTTATATATATATAATAGACTTTCAGTTTAAACTGTAGATCTACGGACGATTGCAATCCTGTTTTCTGTGCATGATAGTGTGTGTGTGTGTGTGTGTGTGTGTGTGTGTGTGTGTGTGTGTGTGTGTGTGTCTGAGTGTGTCTGTGTGAG